>CAUYLG010027840.1:0-70814 GCA_963573385.1 Cacajao melanocephalus | reverse complement strand
ATTTCTCCACATCCTCTCCAGCATCTGTTGTCTCCTAATTTTTTAATGATCGCCATTCTAACTGGCATGAGATGGTATCTCAATGTGGTTTTGATTTGCATTTCTCTAATGACCAGTGATGATGAGCTTTTTTTCATATGTTTGTTGGTTGCATAACTGTCTTCTTTTGAAAAGTGTCTGCTCATACCCTTTACCCACTTTTGGATGGGTTGTTTGTTTTTTTCTTGTAAATCTGTTTTAGTTCTCCGTAGATTCTGGATATTGGCCCTTTGTCAGATGGGTAGATCCCAAAATGTTTTCCCATTCTGTTGGCTGCCGATTCACTGTAATGATAGTTTCTTTTGCTGTGTAGAAGCTCTGGAGTTTAATTAGATCTCATTTGTCTATTTTGGCTTTTGTTGCCAATGCTTTTGGTATTTCAGTCATGAAGTCCTTGCCTATGCCTATGTCCTCAATGGTATTGCCTAGGTTTTCTTCTAGGGTTTTGATGGTGTTAGGTCTTATGTTTAAATCTTTAATCCATCTGGAGTTAATCTTAGTGTAAGGTGTCAGGAAGGGTCCAGTTTCCATTTTCTGCACATGGTTAGCCAGTTATCCCAACACCATTTATTAAACGGGGAATCCTTTCCCCATTGCTTGTTTTTGTCAGGTTTGTCAAAGATCAGATGGTTGTAGATGTGTGGTGTTAATTCTGAGGGCTCTGTTCTATTCCATTGGTCTATATGTCTGTTTTGGTACCAGTACCATGCTGTTTTGATTACTGTAGCGTTGTAGTATTTTTTGAAGTCAGGTAGCATCATGGCTCCAGCTTTGTTCTTTTTGCTTAGGATTGTCTTGGCTATGTGTGCTCTTTTTTGGTTCCATATGAAGTTTAATTTTTTTTTTTCTAATTCTGTGAAGAAGGTCAATGGTAGCTTGATGGGGATAGCATTGAATCTATAAATTACTTTGGGTAGTATGGCCATTTACATGATATTGATTCTTCCTCACCATGAATATGGAATGTTTTTCCATGTGTTTATGTACTGTCTTATTTCCTTGATCAGTGGTTTATAGTCCTCCATGAAGAGGTCCTTTACATCCTTTGTAAGTTGTATTCCTAGGTATTTTATTCTCTTTGTGGCAGTTGTGAATGGGAGTTCGCTCATGATTTGACTCTCTGTTATTGGTGTATAGGAATGTTTGTGATTTTGCACATTGATTTTGTATACTGAGACTTTGTTGAAGTTTCTTATCATCTTAAGGAGATTTTTGAGACGATGAGGTCTTCTAAATATACAACCATGTCATCTGCAAATAGAGACAATTTGACTTCCTCTTTTCCTAACTGAATACCCTTTATTTCTTTCTCTTGCCTGATTACTCTGGGTAGAACATCCAATACTATGTTGAATAGGAATGGTGAGAGAGGGCACCCTTGTCTAGTGCCAGTTTTCAAAGGGAATGCTTCCAGTTTTGGCCCATTCAGTATGATATTGGCTGTGGTTTTGTCATAAATAGCTCTTATTATTTTGAGATATGTTCCATTGATACCTAGTTTATTGAGAGTTTTTAGCATAAAGGGCTGTTAAATTTTGTCGAAGACCTTCTCTGCATCTATTGAGGTTATCATGTGGTTTTTGTCTTTGGTTCTGTTTATGTGATGGATTACGTTTATAGATTTGTGTATGTTGAACCAGCCTTGCATCCCTGGGATGAAGCCTACTTGATCATGATGGATAAGCCTTTTGATGTGCTATTGCATTCAGTTTGCCAGTATGTTATTGAAGATTTTTTCATCTATGTTCATCATGGATATTGGCGTGAAGTTTTCTTTTTAGTTGAGTCGCTGCCAGGTGTTGGTATCAGGATGATGTTGATCTCATCAAATGAGTTGGGGAGGATTCCCTCTTTTTGTATTATTTGGATTAGTTTCAGAAGGAATGTACCAGCTCCTCTTTGTACGTCTGGTAGAATTCGGCTGTGAACCCACCTTGACCTGGACTTTTTTTGGTTGATAGGCTATTAATTGCTGCCTCCACTTCATACCTTATTCTTGGTCTATTCAGGGATTCAACTTCTTCCTGGTTTAGTCTTGGGAGAATTCAAGTGTCCAGGAATTGATCCATTTCTTCTAGATTTACTGGTTTATGTGTATAGAGTTGTTTGTAGTAATCTCCAAGGGTAGATTGTATTTCTAAGGAATTGGTGGTGATATCTCCTTTATCATTTTTTATTGCATCTATTTGATTCTCCTCTCTTTTCTTTTTTATTAGTCTGGCTAGTGGTTTGTCTGTTTTGTTGATCTTTTCACAAAACCAGCTCCTGGATTTATTGATTTTTTTTTTCAGGGATTTTTGTGTCTCTGTCTCCTTCAGTTCTACTCTGATCTTAGTTATTTCTTGTCTTCTGCTAGCTTTTGAATTTATTTAATCTTGCTCCTCTAGCTCTTTCAATTTGATGATAGGGTGTCAATTTTGGATCTTTCCTCGCTTCCTATGTGGGCATATAGTGCCAAGAATTTACCTCCAGATACTGCTCTAAACGTGTCCCAGAGATTCTGGTATGTTGTGTCTTCATTCTCATTGGTTTGAAGAACATCTTTATTTTTGCCTTTATTTCATTGTTTATTCAGTTGTCATTCAGTGGCAGGTTGTTCAGTTTCCATGTGGTTGTGCAGTTCTGAGTGAGTTTCTTAATCCTGAGTTCTAATTTGATTGCACTGTGGCCTGAGAGACTGTTTGTTGTCATTTACGTTCTTTTGAATTTTCTGAGTAGTGATTTACTTCCAAATATGTGGTCAATTTTAGAGTAAATGTGATGTGGTGCTGAGAAGAATGTATACACTGTGGATTTGGGGTGGAGAGTGCTTTAGAAGTCTATTAGGTCTTCTTGGTCCAGATCTGCATTCAAGTCTGGATATCCTTGTTAATTTTCTGTCTCATTGATCTGTCTAATATTGACGGTGTAGTGTTATAGTCTCCTACTATTATTGTGAGGGACTCTAAGTCTCTTTGTAGGTCATTAAGAGCTTGCTTTATGTATCTGGGTGCTCCTGTATTGGGTGCGTATATATTTAGGATAGTTAGTTCTTCTTGTTGCGTTGATCCTTTTACCATTATGTAATGCCCTTCTTTGTCTCTTTTGATCTTTGTTGGTTTAAAGTCCATTTTATCAGACAGTAGGATTGCAACCCCTGCTTTTTTTTTTTTTTGCTTTCCATTTCCTTGGTAAATCTTCTTCCCTTCCTTTATTTTGAGTCTATGTATGTCTTTGCACGAGAGATGGGTCTCCTGAATACAGCACACCTATGGGTTTTGACTTTTTATCCAATTTGCCAGTCTGTGTCTTTTGACTGGGGTGTTTAGGCCATTTACATTTAACATTAATATTGTTCTGTTTGAATTTGATCCTACTGTTTTGATACTGGTTGCTTGTTTTGCCCATTAGTTGACCCAGTTTCTTTATCAAGTTGATAGTCTTTACCATTTGGTCCATTTTTGCAGTGGCTGGTACTGGTTGTTCCTTTCCATGTTTAGTCCTTCCTTCAGGAACTCTTGTAAGGCAGGCCTGGTGGTGATGGAATCTCTAAGCAATTGCTTGTCTGTAAGGGATTTTATTTCTCCTTCACTTATGAAGCTTAGTTTGGCTGGATATGAAATTCTAGGTTGAAAGTTCTTTTCTTTTAGGATGTTGAGTATTGGGCCCCACTGTCTTCTGGCTTGTAGGGTTTCTGCTAAGAGATCCACTGTGGGTCTGATGGGCTTCCCTTTGTGGGTAACCCAACCTTTCTCTCTGGCTGCCCTTAACATTTTTTCCTTCATTTCCACCCTGGTGAATCTGATGATTATGTGCCTTGGGATTGCTCTTCTTAAGAATATGTTTGTGATGTTATCTGTATTTTCTGGATTTGAATGTTGGCCTCTCTTGCTAGGTTGGGGATGTTCTCCTTGATAATATCCTGAAGAGTGTTTTCCAGCTTGGATTCATTCTCCCCATCACACTCAGGTATGCTGATCAAACATAGATTAGATCTTTTCACATAATCCCATATTTCTTGGAGGCTTTGTTCATTTCTTTTCATTCTTTTTTCTCTAATCTTACCTTCTTGTTTTATTTCATTGAGTTGATCTTCAGTCTCTAATATCCTTTCTTCTGCTTGATTTGGCTATCGAAACTTGTATATGCTTTGCGAAGTTCTCATTCTGTGTTTTTCAGCTCCATCAAGTCGTTGATGTTCTTCTTTAAGCTGGTTTTTCTTGATACCATTTCATCTAACCTTTTTCAAGGTTATTAGGTTTTTTTGCATTGGGTTAGAACACGTTTCTTTAGCTCAGAGAAGTTTGTTATTACCCACCTTCTGAAGCCTGCTTCCGTCAATTTGTCTAACTCATTCTCCATACTGTTTTTTTCCCTTGCTGGTGAGGAGTTTTGATCCCTTGGAGGGGGAGAGGTGTTTTGGTCTTTGTTGATTTCATCCTTTTTGCCCTGATTTCTTCCCATCTTCATGGATTTATCTACCTTTGATCTTTAAAGTTGGTGATTTCTGATGGGGACCCTGAGTGGACGTCCTTTCTGTTGATGTTGAAGCTATTTCTTTTTGTTTTTTAGTTTTCCTTCTAACAGTCAGACCCCTCTGCTGTAGGACTGCTAAAGGTTCACCCCAGACCTTGCTTGCCTGGGAATCACCCGCTGAACAGCTGCAGAACAGCAAGGATTGCTACCTGTTCTTTCCTCTGGTAGCTTCATCCCAGAAGGGTACCTGCCAGATGTCAGCCAGAGCTTTCCTGCGTGAGGCATCTTTTTGGTTATACAGGGGTCAGGGAGCCACTTGAGGCAGTCTGTTCCTTATCAGAACTCAAATGCTGTGCTAGGAGCTCCACTGCTCCCTCTAGGGCTGCTGGGCAGGGATGCTTGAGTCTGCTGCAGCAAAACTCACAATAACCCCTTTTACCAGGTGCTCTGTCCTGGGAAGGTGGGGTTTTATTTATAAGTCCCAGACATGTTGCTGCCTTTTTTTCATAGATGCCTTGCCCTGCAAGAAGGGAGTCTAGTCACAGTCTGCCTGCAGAGGTACTGCTGGGCTGCCAGGGGCTCAGTCCAGCTCTTGTGTAAGCTTCCTCTGGCTTTTGTTTACACAGGTAAGATTAGAACCACCTCAGCAATGGCGGACACCCTTCCCCGCACCAAGCTCAATAGTCTCAGGTGGAGCTCGAACTGATGTGCTGGCTGTGAAACTCTCAAGCCATAGGGTTTCAGTTTGCTGGTCTTTGTGGGGTGGGATCCGCCAAGCCATATGACTTGGCTCCCTGCTTTCAGCTACCCCTCTTTCTGGGTAGCAGGAAGCTCTGTCTTGCAGGTGCTCCAGGCACCAGCCAAAATGTCTGTTCAGATTTGAACAGACAGCCCGTGGCACTGGCCAGAGCGGCTGCTCAAATCTGTGCTGGTAACTCACACACTTCTCAGCCCAGCGAGGTCTCCTGGTTTGTGGGTTGTAAAGACCTTGGGAGGAGCATGGTATCTGAACCAGAGTGCAGGAGAGGAACAGTCCCTGATGGCCTCTGTTCAGTAGGAGGGGAGTCCTCCAGCCAGTTGCAGTTCCCAGGTGAGGCAGTGCCTTGCCCTGCCTTGGTTTGCCCTCCTTGGGCTACACCCACTGTCCAACCAGTCCCATTGAGGTGAAGTGTGGAGATCACTCGTGCATTCTGCATTACTCTCGCTGGGAACTGCCTCCGGAGTTGTTTCTATTCGGCCATCTTGGCAGAAGTCTCGACTAGTTTGTTTTCTGGGGATATGCTGGTACTTTCTCAGCTTGGATCTTGCCAAAGCCCAGCATGAATGGTCTGGAAGCAATGGTGGAAAGCAAATTGTCTTAGTTCATTCAAGGTGCTATAACAAAATGTCATAGACTGGGTAACTTGTAAACAACAGAAATTTATTTCTTATAATTCTATAATAGAGTCTGGAAAGTTCAGAATCAAGGTACTGGCAGATTACATGTCTAGTTCATAGATATAGACTTGCCGTGTCCTTGCATGTGGAGAGGGCAAGGCAGCTCTCTGGGGCCTGTTTTACAAAGGCACGATTCCCATTCATGAGGGCTTCTCCTTTAGGACCTTCATAATCACCTCTTAAAAGCCCCCACTTCCTAATACTGTCACCTTCAGGGTCAGGATTTCAACATATATATTTTAGAGGAATATAGACATTCAAACCATAGTACAAGGAGCGTGAATCACGGTGGTAAATGTGCAATTTTTATTTTTATTTTTTTTATTTTTGGAGACAGACTCTCCCTGTGTAGTCCAAACTGGAGTACAGCAGTGCTGTGATGGCTCACTGTAACTTGGAACTCCTGGACACAAGATATCCTCCTGCCTCAGCCTTCCAAGTAGCTGGGACTACAGATGTGCACCACCATACCTGGCTAACTTTTAAAAGTTTTTAAGAGTTGAGGGTATTACTCTGATGCCCAGACTGGTCTTGGACTCCTGGCCGCAAGTGATTCTTCCACTTGAGCTTTTCAAAGGACTGGAATTACAGGTATGAGCCACTGTGCTCAGCCTAGTGTGTAATTTTAATTACAGAGTTGTATCAAAGCCCCATGCTATCAAGGGATACTGAGTTACAAAAGGCAAGTTTAGAAATGTTTGTACAGCCATAGGAGAGTGAAAGTTAATACTGAAGTGAATAAGGCCATAGAAACCATGGCAGTATATGCAATAATATGTGGAATAACATTTAGAAAGACGTAGAGGTGGAGAAAAAGCTCTTATCTGGCCACCAGTGTCACCTTTCATTTGCCCAACCAATTTCAGAAGAGCTGAAGCTGAGGTAGATTGTTGTTTGCATCTTTCCAGCATCCCACCTGAAGCACATAGCATGGAGTACTTCTGCTTTTCTGCCTTAGGCTTTCTCTAAAAACATACTCTTTCAGCTCCAAAGTGTGCGTGCCTGTGGATGTGTGTGCACGCACATTGATGCACCCAAGGAGCATCTTCAACCAATGGGGGAACAAGTCTGTAGATAATTTTAGCAGCCTTCCTGTCTTTTAGTATGATAATTCTAAGGTAGATTGTACAGGACTCCTTAGGGGGTCTCCAAAAAGATTGATTTCCATTTGCCTAAATCAGCAACCAGTTTAATGAAGCACACTTTATTGTCTTTCATCCTTTCCTACTCCCCTACTTCTGTTTTCTGGAATTGAATCTTAGTCTTACTTCACTCAAACCATCACGTCAAACTCTGCTTAACAGAAATCTAAATTACACCTCAGCATCATGCAAAATACCCATGTAACAAACCTGTACATGTATCCTCTGAATCTAAAATTAAAATATATATATATATATATATATGTACTTTATTTTGTCAGTTAATAGTTTAGCAATGGGCATTTGTGGATCATAAAGAATGCTTGGAATAGAGTGGAATAGAGAACTATGGTGAATGTTATAGGAAATTGGAAATTGATTAGCAATGGGTTATCGTCAGGAGCAGCTTTGCATTTACGTTTATAATCTGGCAGTCCCTTGAGTCACTTTTCTTTCATCTGTGATGCACTTAGGTTTCATTGCTCTGAAATTGTCACTGATGGGATCCAACCTATCCATCTTCATCAATCCTGCCAGAAGGATGAAATGCTTGGAAACATTCAAGGCACTATGCTTAAAGGAAAGATGAGGATGGGTAACTCAATAAAATAGGGGAAACAATTTTGAGGAATGACAGAAGGGACTTTGGCAGGGAGCAGAGGATTGTTCTGTGAACTATTATCTTTCTATTACCTAAAAAAAAAGTCTTTTAAAATCTTATCTGTTGCATAGTGGAATACTCCCAAGAATTATCAGATGGTTTTTATGAAGAAGGCAAAGAACATAAAAGTAAACATGGCTTTTCCTAGATCTAAGGATTTATACTCTCAGACTAGAATCTCCTTAAGGAAGAGAGATAATCCTCTGGAGTGGATATAAACTGATGAATAGGGACATGGCCCTCAGGGGTCTAAACGTCATGATCTGTGTTGGGTTCTCTGTAATTCTCAGCCTGACTTTTATCTTGCTACATACATATTCCAAGTTGCACCTAATTTCTGCTGGAATGAGTCATGCTACCTTCTTCCTATAGCATAGCCACTTTCTCTTGCAAGGATACTGGAGAAGGGGATTAATTTAGACTGAATGATAGATTTTTTTCCCCATTTTCCAAACTTTCCCCTTCCTTTTTTCTCTTCATTTAAAAACTAAGCCTTCATTAGAATCAACTCCTGAAGCTCTAGAGTCTGACCAGTGATTAGAGGGCTGCTTGGTTTGGATGTAGACGTCTAACAGGGTTGTTTGACACAACATTGCATATGTTCAAATATTTTAAAAGCAGTATTTACATTAGTTAATAATACATGGTTAACAACTAGGAATATCAGGAGAGAGTTTTTATATGCTATCCAGTACAATTATTCTATAATCCTAAGTATTACACAGAATGTGTATTGATAAGACAAAGTAGCTGTAAGTTGATGTAATTATAATAACTTTCCTTTTGAATTAAACAAAGCTACACAATGTAAACTTGCCATAATTGTCTCATATGTGAAGTTTCTTGTGGGAAATGTTCAAAGCAGACACCTGCAAATTTTTCTCTTATTTTCCTGTGCCATTTATTGGTTATGTGTTCACAGTTGGTTACTATCCAGAATTTTATGCACATTAACAGTGTCCTAAAGATCATTTTCATTTCTCTAGTGAGATACTGTGCTTCTTTCCCCCGTGGAGACTTTATAATTATGCTGAAACCTTTTGCCTGTGACATTGGCAGTTCTCCTGGAGTGCACACATCTCCCAGCATTCTACAGATGTTGCTCAAAAGTTAATCTAGTGGCAGATGATGCCTGGTTTTGTTCACATTCTGGAAATCACTAGTGAGAATCTCAGTGCTACCACTTTTATCTTTGTCTTTAGAATTTGCACAAGTTATTCAACTCCTCTGTGTGATGCCAAGAGCCAGGAACACCACATGGTCAGTGCTTATGATGAGACTCTAAGCTATATTTTTAGGTCTTTTAGATGTTTCACTTTTCAAGGCTTTCACAGAACAGCTGAGCCTTCATTGGTGGTGGCTGAGCCCCATAGGTTTCCATTTTCAAGCACTTAAGCTCCTATAGTGATTGATGCCATAGATGAAAATACATCAGTAGGCTTGATATATGAAGTAGAAAATGTACATTTCTTCATTTAATAGCTGTGTGGCAGAGAGCATCTCCTTCTATGTATGATTGATAGCCAAGGTCTCCTTAATCTTAGGAGAAAAGAAAGGAACAACTTCTGTATAGAGAGTAAAAGATTCTTTACATTTAAGAGGAGAGCTTATTCTATATATATTCTAATCTTGAGTCAATTAATGTATTAGTTTCTGTCATTTCCCAGACTTGTGCCCAGCTTTAAATATGGTTAAGTATTATAATTTAAATTTTGTTTACCCCTTTTTTTTCAAGCTTTTTAAAAGCTGAGGTTAATTTCTTAGAGCTCTGAGAGGTTCATAAAATGTTTTGCCATACACAGCAACTGCTAGAGCTTTGTCTTTTCTCTCTCTCAATAGCCCATCAGATTAATCTGAATTATCATGATTGTAAATATGTCTTTAGCTCCTGATTGATTACAAACTTAGAGAAATCCATTACCAAAATTACCATGCTACTACATCTCTATTAAAACACTATCCCAACCAAACAGCATAGTATTCCTCATATAATACCAAGAGATGAAAGATAAAATACCAGCATTCATCTCTTGATTTAAAATAAAACAATCTGTCATTGTAACTTTCTCTATTGCTTTGGGTCTTCCACCTCTTCTATATTTTTAAATTCACCACGTGTTGCTGTATGTACAAGTGTTTGTTAAGTCTACAGTTTTGTGAAAAATGTCTTGATGGTATACAATATTACTTATTAGAAAAATATACCAGAATGAAGCATATACTATAAATACATTATTCATATATGAATTTCTTATTGGTAATGTAGGTGTCAGGGAAAAGGGGATTGAGGTCACAGGTCAAAGTTGTGGTAAAGAGATGTTTATTAGACAATGCTTTAACATCCGAGAAAGTACCGAAAGACTAATGTTTTTTGCAGACTCTACAGCATGGTTAACATCTTCCTATATGTACTATAGGCCAAGGTCTGGTGCTAAAGTTTTACAGTTCTAGAAACAGACTTAGCACCAAATCTAGCAGTGATTAAAGAAGTTATATTGCTCTCTATTACCCGCATCCTGCCCCAATTCTTCTAGTGATATTGAGGTATATTATAGGTTGACTTGAAATAGGAAAGTTTATTTGTTAGCCTATATTTAGAGAAAAAGTATCATATGACCTGTAGGACTATTATACTGAAGTCTTTGTGAGGCCTAATGAACCCCACAGCAGATGAATTGCCTCCACTGACAGCTTGAGTGGTCTCTAACGTGATTCAAAAACTCTTATCCTAAAAGTGCTGATCAAGCCTAGTCAAATTTTGCTTCAAGGACTATGGCTAATATACTTAATGTATTAGTTAGAGTTGTAATGGGGAATTTTCTGTTTTTCCCTATTTTGCTATGTATCTATCTGGCCATTGAAGTTTTGGTACAGTGTAAACATTGTAATTCATATGTACCTCTTGAAACAAATGTTTTTATATGTTGCTAGAACCCTTTCTGTAGGGCTCACATTAATATTGCTAATAGAATATCTATTATGCTTCATTGATAAGGATGCAACATTCAATATAAATGGATCCAATCCTAGAAAGGCATAGAATGCTTTCCATATTTTGATCCAGGAAATTGTATCAATTAGTATCAATTGTTTGCACAATATTTGTTCTTTCCTCACTTTTAACTAACAAACTCTGATGTTTTCCTAGGTGACAATATGTGAAATTTAAAAACTTTTTATTTTCCAGACTTCTTTGTGGTAAAGATTTCTCTGTGACTTTGCTGTAACCAATGAGCAATAAACTAAAGTTTACTGAGGCTTTTTCAGAAAATTTTCTTTCTTCTTTGTCATTTTCTTTTCTCTTTTGCATAAAAGACTGATTTGATAGCTAGAACTACTGCTTCCATCATGGAAACATGAGGAAAATGTTAATGTAATATCATATATCAAGGCTTTAATATACACATGAGCCACTGACCTCAAACTAAGAATAGCTACTTTCCAGAATTTTCGTTACATAGAAAAAAACAAATATATGCACATATAATTTGCTTATAGGTCTGTTTGTGTTTTCATTTACTCATAGGCCAGTACTATCCCTCACTAATAGAGTAATGTTGGTCCCAAGGGATATTTAAAGTTACTGGTAGGATAAAGCTAATGATAGTAGTGTCCCTTTGCTAAATAAGAGTTGCTGAAAATATTCAGGGTTTAAAAAATGTTATTTGTTTGTGTTACTTCTTACATGGTCTAATATGCTAAGATGCATTCGTTCCCGAAGATGGGCCTCAATTATAATATTCCAGCCTGATTTGATCAGTTTTATCAAGGAGCTTCTGCTGTGCCTTGTGTTCTGTGGAATAATAGTACAAATTTAGGAAAACTTATAAAAATAAATATAAGAGAGGAAATGAAGAGATAAATGCAAAGAGTTCTATTGTCAAGCAATGGGAAAGAGGTTGGCTCAGCTTGGGGTTCTTCCAGAGAAACCTTCTGAAAAAGACCGCTCCTCAATAGAACAATTTTTCCTTTATTTATACATCTACATTCAGTTATTTCTTTACGCTAGTTTGTGCGAGTTTCTCTTGGTCTATATACATAACTTATTTTTTGAATAGATGGCCAATTAAACATGATATGCTTTGAATGGAAAAGCAGTATTACCTATTACCTGGAGCAAAATAAATAAATAAATAAATAAATAAATGAACTAGGAATTAAAATAAACTTTAGATTTATAATCCCTGTGCTACAATCAGCTGAACTAATTAGCCATAAACCAGATTTTATTAAGGCCTGTGTATATAGTGTAAATAGCCCTTTTCAAAAGCATGCTAAAATATCCAAATAAATGACCACTCAGACTTGAAAACTGTATGTCTAACAATACGTCCACACACTTTTCATCTTCACGGTAGGCTGAGAATACATCCGGGCATGCAGGGAAGGGAAGGAATTCCCTCACCCCACTTTGCAACCTCAATCAGTACCTTTTGAGTAAACTTCTAAATACATCTCTGACATGCAGCTTCTAGACAAGTACTATATGTAGACCTTGAGTGATAGTGGGGTTCCATAGAAACCACAACCTTGTGGGAATTTGCTTTGCCCAGTTGTCTTAGAAGTCTCTCCATATTTAAAGTTGAACAGTAAAATATGTCTCTAATGCAGTTCAGTTTCTGGACATTTCTTCCTTTTAACTTATCCAAAGCTTAAACTTATAAAAGTTAAAGAAAAGAGAGATGCAGCCATTTCCTAAAATGGAAAAAAAAAAAAAAAAAAAAAAACCTCACATATTATTTATGTGTTTGTTTTTCTAGGTAAGTACAGGACAGAATTTGAATTCTGAAATTTTATTATATATTTGAGGAACACTTCCCTATTTTTGTGTAGTAATGTACAAAATTATTTTGTCATTGAAATATAGGACCATTACCCCTTTTGCTAATAAGCATTACAGTGAAATACACTCATGACTTTGGCTATTCCTATTTTCAAGCTGCATTTGTTCAGTAGGAAGGAAACATGCTTTTCAAACAGAGGATGTTGTCAGATTACACATTTGATATTAAAGATTCTTTAAATTGATTGTCTGAGCTGATGAGCATTCCAAAGTGTAGAGTGGTTATAGTCTTAGAGCCTTAAATACTGGTTGCTGGTTAGCAAATGATGGATGATAATTCTTTTTTCTTCAGATGTAAGATAAATCACTAAAGAAAAATTGCTTTATCCCATTATTGAGAGATATTTATGTCACATTATCATTTAAAATGTGTTTTTAAGTACACTATTGAAGAAAAAAGCAAAAATGAAAAGGCATTCTATTATAGTAGTATGCTGATAAGCTGTTGTATCACTTGTGCTTCTGTTAAGATGGTACATTTTTCTCTTCTCATTTATATAAACCTCTTTCAAAATAACATATTTTAGACTATCTTATGAAACTGTGTCCCTGTGACAACTTTATCCTTAGCACTTTATTTCCAGGGAAACCATACATAATTTTAAAGATATATTTATGATATATAAAGATATGTTTATCCCAGAAACCTTATATATAGAAATGGAAGTATATAAATATATAGAAAGAGCCTATTTATAAAGTAGGGAAGGATAAATACTTTTTCTTATAAACAATAGTTCTATTTGTTTTTCAAAGTTATTAAGACTATGATGATATAGTACCTTAAAGGAAGCAGTTTGAAAAATGTGATTGAAATAGTGGTCAGATCTTGAGACACGCATTCATTGGATGGAAGTTATCAGTATGATTGCTGCCGTCTCTGCCTTTAATCAGGTTTCACACTGGATCTTTTCTATCACAAGCAGATTCCCCAACATCTTAGCACTTGGATATACCTCTGCGATATGGTTCAAACACATATTCAAATGCATATTTCTGTTAAGATGTTTCATTGTGGTTATATACTACTATCATTTATGCCAACAGTGGAAGGTTGTTGATTGTGATGCATTAATAGCTGTTGGCCCCAGAGTCAGCCATCTCTATCCCCTTGCAAGTTATGTTCCAAAGCTTGGAGGCTACTATAGTTCAAATATCCTACTTTTAAGGAAGAGCCCATCTTGTGTTTAAGCATGACAACTTAAGATAACATAATTTCTCAACTTATTTTCCAATAATGCTGATAGATCAGGAACATATCTGTGGTCATAAATATATATACATATATATATGTACATATATAATATATACATATATATGTATATGTATGTACATATTTGTATGTACATATGTACATACATGTACATATATATGTTAGCTCTTCAAACTGGTAGAGTTAAAGAAAGGAGGATTTTAGATTTACTAACACACAAATTCTATGACTAAAGTTTTCAGTTCTGGAAAGAACTCTTAGCAATTGGAATTTGATATTTTAATTAGGTTGTTATAAAGGTTGTCTCCAAAATCAAATTATAAAAATAAATTATATTACATAAATTGCTTTAGACAAATTTTTAGCTTAAAGTTAGACAAACTTTTAGCTTTATGCCTTCTCCTTTATTATATTGTTTAAAATAGAAAATCTATAGTGAATATTTATCAGCTACAATATTTCGCTATGAAAATATGTGTTATCAATATAAAGGTAAATGATCAATAACTTATAACTCTGAGAAAAAAATAAATAAGAGTTGCTTATAAGGTGAAATAATCGCAATTAATTCTAGCAATAAGAAAACATTTGTAGATATTTAAGTAAGTTTATAAGATATGAGCATGCTTTTAAAAATTTAGCAAAGTGTATTTATTATATAAAGTATTAATGGTCTTACTTGAGAATGACCAAGTTCTAATATAGCGTACTTGACTTTAACTAAAATATTTTAGATTTATGTTGTGTACTTTTCTTTAAATCCTTACGTAGCAATTAAAGCCAAGCAACAACTTAATAGTAAGTAGAATGCCATCTTTCAAATCCTTTCAGTGAACTTATAAAAAATTCATGTTGTTTTATAATACAGTATGAGCTGATGCAGAATTACCAGGGATTGGCAGGAGGAGGCTATTCTTAGTACAAAGCAGCTGGGTTTATTAAGTAAAATTTGTCATTATAACTGCAAGTATATTTTGATTAAATTTTTTATATCTGAAGTCTTTTATTAATCTTTCCAGATAAGAAAGAATTACAAAAGTCTACTTTTTAAGACTTTATTTATCACTTTGAGTAATAATTGACCACTTGCATTAATTTATCAATGGCTATGTTTATAAATGAGGTTATAACCTGTTAGGATACAAATACTTTAACAACATAATAATTATGCCTATTAATGGAACTTCAGTTTAATCTACCAGGGGAGGATATACAAATAATTGATGAAAGTTGTTAACTGTCTAACACTTTTATTGGTCAAAATATCATTTTTTATTTTTGAGACAGAGTCTTGCTCTGTCACCAGGCGCCAGGCTGCAGTGCAGTGGTGTGATCTCGGCTCACTGCAACCTCCACCTCCCAGTTTCAAGTGATTCTCCTGCCTCAGCCTCCCGAGTAGTTGGGTCAACAGGCATGCACCACCATGCCCAGCTAATTTTTATATTTTAGTAGAGACAGGGTTTCACCATGTTGGCCAAGATGGTCTCGATCTCTTGACCTTGTGATCTGCCCGCCTCGGCCTCCCAAAGTGATGGGATTACAGGCATGAGCCACCGCGTCCAGCAAAAAGATCATTTTTTTAACCCATTTTGGAAGCGTCTTCAGTTGCATGAAATAGATTACGTATCATAAATGTATCTTTATGCTACCTTTTATAGAAGTTATATTTCCATAGAATTCTCTGATTAAAGAATGAAACATGTTATTGTATTTTTAAAAACCTGTGGTGATATGTTTATTTAAAATTATAGTTGTCAAGACAAAAAATAAATATAAAGAATAATAAAATTGTATTCATTTAGAATATAATAATGCTATTGAACTTTTTCTTTATTGGCACAATTCTTTTTATTTGTGTATTATATAAAAATATATCTAAAGGGATAAGAATCAGAATATACACACAATGCATGGATTTATGATGTTAACTCTTTAATAATCAATAGACAATTATTGAAAATGCATTTGCTTTAAGAGTTTGGAACATATAATCCTTATAGGATTAAATGAAATAATATACATAAAGGTCCTGGTGACCATACAGTACTGGAAATTTATAACAGTTAAAAAAAGTTTCATTCATTGGATAAGCTTTTGTATGGAAATGGCAGGAACTGACTTCTTTCCTTTTGGTTGTTCTGTTCTTTCATAGTATCTTTAATCCAGGCAGCTTAGATTGATGTTACAATCCTTTCCTTATATCAGCATTTAAAGAATCAATGTTACAGGGCACTATCTTTGGAAATAAAATAGTATAATTAAGTCCTGTTTTATGCCATAAAGCAGACAAGTAAAGGAAGCATATGGAAAATAGTCTCTTTTTGATCCTTGGGTCAATGTGTACTGCACATTAATGTTTAATGGTTTCTTTTTTTACTTGGTTCAATTTTATCGTGCATGAACATGAGCGAGTAATTGCAGGAGCTAAAACCAGGCAGGCTTTCCCATATACCTCTGCCAGTGCACTGACCTGCAACACCCCATGGTATTTCATTCCTTGCCCTCTGCTAAGGGGAGCCTGCCAGTCATTCTAAATTGTGCCAAGCTGCATAGTAGTTTTATGATGTGAAAAACATCCATTAAGTTCTAGTTTGAGTCTACACACCACTTCATATTACTTGTAAGCAAAGCCAAATTTCAATTTCAGCCTTGAGAGCTGTATGCTTAAACAAATAAACAAATAAAAATTACTGCATTGTTTTTTAGCAGGGAAGAATGCAACCACTTAACCACTGGATTTGGAACACATTACAACTTTTAGCCTAAATTACATTATTAAAATAAACTAGAAATGTAAACTAAACATGTAGGAATGGATGAAAAGAAGCCAGCAAAATGAGATATTTTCAGATATATTGGTTAAAAACTCTGAAATGAGTACTTAGCACATTATACATGGGGAAAGGAATAATAAAAGATAATTTAGTGGTTGGGGTTCTTTAAATCTTCCTCATACAAGATTCAAAAAGATGGTAGGCACATGCAGACTAATTGAGGATAATAGAATTTAGGACTGATAATCCAGAATTTCTGACTTTTACGCTGAACTCTGATTTAAAAGAACAATATGGCTGGGTCCAGTGGCCCATGCCTATAATCCCAGCATGCTGGGAAGCTGAGGCAGGTGGATCACTTTAGGTCAGGAGTTCAAGACCAGCCTGGCCAACATGGTGAAACCCTGTCTCTACAAAATATACGAATTAGCTGGGCATGTTGGTGCACACCTGGGGTCCCAACTACTCTGGAGGCTGAAGGAGGAGAATTGCCTGTACCCAGGAGGTGGAGGTTGAGTGAGACAAGCCCATGCCTATACTCCAACCTGGGCCACAGAGCAAGATTCCATCTTGAAATAAACAAACAAACAAACAAACATAATTTGCCTTGGTATGTTGATTTAGTTTATCTGAACATGAAGAGTTCCAGAGAAATATTTAAAACATTGTTGCTTAATTGGCATACAATAATAATAATGATTGTTGTGGATACCCCTCAGAGGCAAGATGACACCCTTGCCTAAAATTTGAGATGTCAAGATTGATGATGCCACACATACAACAAGAAATGATGAAATTCTTATGACTCATATTATGAGGCTATTTGGGAAATGGAGGGCCGCTTCCAAAGCAGGTCTGAAAATGTCTTGACAGAGAGCAAAGAGGGGCCACAGCCATGGGTTTTCATAGTGGTTAGTGGGTAGAACCAAGATGAGGGGCTTGTGTGTTCACAGATTAGGGCTTTTGTGTAGTTTTAACTTCAAGTTGGCACCAAAAAGGGAGCACATAGACTTTCTTATCAATTTGGCCCTGTGTGGGGCAAAAGGGTGAAGGGAGTAGTGGGATTTGAAAGCTGTCAGCAGTCAAACATACAAGATGGAGTTAGACTCTTTATTAAAATGATAAACAATAATGATAAATTCAAATGCTGTTTTCTCTTGAAAGGAGTGTCCCTAATTTTACCTATATAAATAAATGCAAGATCTGGATGGAGAGAAAGGGGTATTTTCAGTTCTCAGGAGCAATTGCATTAATGTGGAAAGAGTGATGCTTTGGATCTAGGGAAGAGCCAATACCAAAACTTGACTCCCTGGATAAGGTCCTCCAGGCACAGGCTGGTGACCCAGGAAATGACTACATAACTGAGTGATAGAAGTTTAGTATTTATAAACACCTTAAACGTCTGAGAAAATAAGGTAGAAGAAGCTCATTTAATAAATTCCATGATACTACATATCAAGATTCAAGATATTTATCAGGATTTTCAATGATAAGATCTGTTTCCTCAAAACATAAATTAAAATACATTTGTTACACATTTTAAGAAAAAATAAGGTTATGTCTCAAGTCCTTTATATGATTTGGATTGGAATCTAAAAGATAAACAGGATTAGTAACTTGAAAGGATTTATTAAGCACATCATATATATAGGAGAACTTAACAAAATGCAGGGGAGATGAGATGGGAGAATTAATGTTTCTGTCTTAAATAATTTATAATAGGGTCAGAAAACCAATCTTATAGGAGTACTGGCATGGAATCATCATAAAGAAATCATATAAAGATTGTATTTTTCAAATGTTGCAAAATTTTGTATATATAGAGAGGTATTAACCAAAGAAAACTCCTGAAAATAATTGATTTTTATTCAAGTCTAGAAGAAAGTAAATAGTTACAGATGCTTAGATGAAGAATAGAGAGGAGGAAATATGAACAAAGCCTTTGAGAACAGAAAATGTTTTTCTCCATCATCTCCTTCTTTACAGAAGGACACCTCTTCTTTTTCTTGTGAACAAGATAGGGCTTTCTCATCTCTCTATCCACAGTGTAGTCTCATGGCCAGGGATAGATAAGCCAGACAGATCCTCCTATTTATTTGAACACAGCGACTGGGTAGGAATAGGCACTGTGATTCAAGCTGGGCCAATCAGAATTAAGCAATTTGATTAAGACTATGCAAGTTGAAAAGCCTAAACTCAGATTCAGGTTTGTCTGACATCAGGGAGCTCGGTTTTATATTCTACACCAGAGGTTCCAAATTTTAGTTAGAAGGCTTGTTAAAACATAGATTGCGAGGTATCATCCTCAGAATTTCCGATTCAGTTCCGCTGGATTGGGGCCTGGGAGTCTGTATTCCTAACATGTTTCCTGGTTATACTATACAGGTGTTGATCTGGCAACCATCTTTAGAATACCTGCATAAAGGAATAAGGAAGAGCCTGAAATGCTCATTTCAGTTTAAGTCAAGTAAGATTTAGTTATTAGGAAACTTTTATCAGATTATAAGAGAGAATTTGAAGACATTATAATGAGAAATATAAATATGGGTATAGTCAGAAACTCACTGAAGGCGTGTTCACTGAAGGAGAAAAACAGATACATTAGCTAAATAGTTGAAGGAAAACATGTAAAGAAAAGCATAAAAATTTAATGGATAAGAGAAGGAATAGTCAATGGGTTGACAGCTCAAGAAAAAACAATTTAAAGAAAGAATTGAAGTAAATACTAAAAATCATTGCAGTTTCATTTTTAACAATTTTTAGTTTATATTAATGCCCAGTTTTATATAGCTATTTTTTAGCCAATTATGGTTTTACATACTTGATCTCACATTATAAGAATAAGTACAACACAAATTAACAGCAGCAGAAACAAGTTCAAGAACAAAAATAGGAAATAAACAGAATGTGCTGTTGAGCTCTTCAACAGAATTTGGAATTAGAGCTGACATTAACGAATCAGTGGGTGAAGAAGGCTGAATTGTGAGAGATAGCATGTCAGCTTTAGAATAAAGTCTCTTAAGCCACTTAGATTTTTAAAGTCATTTCTTTCACATAAGAAATACATTGTTAAACCACATGACCTAATTTAGTGATTATAATCTGATCGATTTTGCTATGTATTTGGTGACAATAGTCCTATAGTTTTTAGAATTATTTATCTCTAAAAAGGAATGAATGCTGTTCATCCCACAGAATGCTATTTCAGAGCTGGAAAGGAAATGCCCAACTCAATTATGAGAGAGTTTGAGATTCCCCAGAAGGAAAAGGAGCTTTGAAGCTTTCATTTGAAATGCTTAATAACCGTACTGCTTTACTATTAGTTGCTGGCTTAGGTGAAACTCTAATAGCTGGAAATAAAGCATTGCCAATTACTAATTAGATTTAAAAGGAAATTGGTATCATGAAATAGGGCATGATCCAATGGTTACATTCAAACCTCAGGTAGAAGAGGAGTTCTGAGGTATTAACCTCACATTTAATGAGACAGCTGACTTTTCACTTATGTTTTTTATTCTTTGCAGTTTACCCTGGGCCAATATTTATGCAAGCAATGCATTCTTTGTTAAGCAGGAACAGGCAGTGCTTATCAGTGTGGAGTGTGCATTTCTAACACTCAGAATTGCATAGTTTCAACAAAACATAACCAGAAAGCACATAGATTGAGTCATTCTTAATCTACTTGTAATGGATAGTATTTAGGTAAACAGACCTAGTAGGCTAGGGAATTTTATTGAAACTTACTTAAAATTATTATTATGAAATTTCTCTTAAACATGAAAATAATAAATGTATGAATTAGTCTAGATTTTAACTTAAAATAAGTTGTATTCTTATGATTGAGTCAATAGCAGCAGAACAAAAAAAGAAATATTGAAAGGACAAGGAGGAAAGGGATAAGGCAGAAATGAGAAGAAACTAATAAAATTCTGTGACTTCAAGAGAATTTCTCTGAATCACCCAATTTTTTAAATATTCAGTATTTGTGCACAGATGATGTTACATTTATATTTATACTTTTTTCCTATATTATTGCTTTAATAATTTGCCCATATATGTGTATCACAGTAATATTTGGAGTTTCTTAAACAGATATATTCCTTGTTACTACCTCTGAAGAATTTTTATTCTATGGATTAGGATTTGGTCCAGGAATCTACATGGTAGTCTAGCACTCCAACCGCTCACTCACAAGTGATTCCTTGGTAAGAGATTTGCTAACCACTGGGAAAAAACTCTTTTATACCCTCTTCACTGTTATCATTTCCCCAAATACTTTCATTTGATTTTTGAAGCCCTAACTCAACTGTTTGAGTATTAAGACAAGCATACCTGTGTGAACCCTGTGTCTGTTTTCCCACTGTGTGACAATAGAGGCCATAAAAAGGTAAAAGGGTATCTTGGGACATATTATACTGTATGCTTGGACTCACCTACAACAGGGAGAGTTGCTGACATAATGTTAGATATCAATTTTCAACTTGCTGCACACAGTTTAATGAGACTGAGATGAGCTGCTGTTTTCTCTTATAATGATGTTTTATATGTAATGAGCAAAGTCAAATATATTATACTTACTTAATGGTTATCAACCATGACATCCCTGTGAAATATCCCTGTGGCTTTATGTATTTTTTTTTTAAAGAATGTTGTAAAAACTCTTGCTGTGGTGACTTGATTATTTCATTTTATGGGAAACAATATACATTTTCCAATGCCCATTATCAAAACACTTTTTCATTAGACACTTTTTTTAAAGAAGTTGGCATATAGTAAGCTCACCAGATCACAAATAAATGGCGTTGTTGAAACAGCTCACAACAGTAAGTAGATGTAAATTTTCTAATGAATCAGCCCCAAGCCATAAAATATTTAGTTTGTTTAAGAGGGAGAATGAGTTGTTAAAATGGATTTTCTATGCTGAAATTTGAGAATCATCAACATGAAGCAAACACAAACAAAATAACATTTGGACTTTTCCCCTCAATTTTTTTTTACTTGAAAACCTGACTGAAATCCAGTATTCAACATTAAAGCAGCAATCTGCTGCAGAGTAGATGAATTTGTGATAAATGGTCCCTTGGGGTTTATAAAACATATTCTCCATAAAACAAGCCACAATATGTTTCTTCACATTAGTCAGTTCCTGACATTCAGGCTGCTGAAGCTCCAGTCCAGTGTTGGTACCTGCCATCCCCCAGCTGTAAACAACTCTTTGTTTATAGCAGCAAAGCTCATACATCCATTTCAAGGCTTTACAGCGATAAAAGGCTGACTGCCTACATAAACTGAAGTGGGCTGCAATGTTGTTATTTTGTTTATTGCTCTTTTATTGCAATGGTCAAATAGTTCCTTTGAGACCAGACACCAGTTTTGTGCCATCTGCACAGTCAGTGTCAGAAAACTTGTGTCAACTGAATCACTGTGGAAAATATTTATAATGAGAGGTCTAATTAAATGAAATGTTGTCTCTCAAATTGAAGCAGAAATGCAGATGATTAATAGTAAATTAAAAGTAATCTGCTATCTTTTTTTTCTTGTTAGTAGATAGTAACATTTGCCTTTGGGGATCTTGAAGGGCATGACTTGTGTCTGCCACCCTAACAAGGACTAGTTAAATAAAAATTTGGTCCTATTGTTTTAAGGTTTTCTGTTTCTATTGTGAAATTTATATCTAAATGCTTCTGAATAATTTTAATCACATATTTATGTTAATGGGCTATACATACCTACCCAGGAAGCTCATATCAAAACCTTTGTTTTGCCTTCAAGTGTGTTGTCTGAATTAGAAAGATCAAATACCAAATCATAATTTTAAAAGTAAAATTTGGTGACACAGTTATATTTAAATAAAAGAAAATATTTTATCATGAAGGTTAATAATGGATGACGTAATATGTTTTCTCTCAGACAAAATCATTGCATTTTAATTTGAAATAGGGAAATTAATCTAATATGCTGTATTTTAAGTTTTAACTTTGGAAGATGGTCCCATAGTGTATTTTTAACATCTTTTTAGAACTCTGATATTAACGTTTAAAAGATATGAAAAGAGTATTGCCATCTTTGAATCATATTACAATACAATGCTGACATAATCGTTAAACAATCTGAAATAGTAAGGGTTTCCCTTAATAAAATATTTTTTAGAGCTCCTCTAAAAAATTTAAAACTTTAGTGGAATTGGTTTTAAAACTTTCAGTGGAATTGGTTTCAAATAAAAATACATTTCACTATGAACATTGAAAAAGGATAACAAATATTTCTTGTTTATTAATAATATAAAATGTTCCCTTAGGAAAAAATAGAGGTACAAATTTAACTATTAACTGAGCAATTTTAATCAAAAATACTTCCTAATTAAAAAGAAAGATGAAACTAGTTATATGTCATGAAATGCTTATAAAATAGTGTTTTCATTATAAAAGAGGGCACTAGTTTTCAGATGAAAGTATATATCAAATACAGCTTTAAAAACATAGATAATAATGAAAAGTTTTAAATTTAATATTATATTTATACAAGCCTGTCAGTTCTTTAAAAAATCTCTTAATCCTCTGATTTTTACAATAGGATGCATATTAATGAAGATCGAGGTGTTCATATTATAATTATTTATTATTATTTATAGGTCTGTGATATGAAGTTTATGTGTACCACACTCTTTAATACATTAGTGAAAAAAAAGAAACAAAAATTAGACTAATTTCAACACAATGGAAATAAATCAACAAAGTAAGACTCGGTGAGACAGCTGAGAGTATACAGCCACTCTATGATTGTAAATTTCATCCCCAAAGAATTTTCTCATGTAGAAATAAAGACACAACGTAAGGATATTTTTTCTTGTCAACACCTAAATACATAAGCGATGTACAATGGCTGGATTGTCTTAGTTCAATTTGTGTTGCTGTCACAGAATTCCTGAGACTAGGTGATTTATAAAGAAAATAAGTTTATTTAGCTCACCATTCTGGACCGGAAGGTTTACAACTGAGCAGTGGCATCTGGTGAGGGCCTCAGTCTGCGTCCACTTATGGAGAAAAGCAGAAGTGGAGCCTATGTGTGCAAAAAGATCATGTGGGAGAGAGGAAGCCAGTCAGCAAAACCCAGGATGCCAGACTCGTTTTAATAACCCAGGAACTAATCTATTCCCAGGAGAACTCACACCATCTGGGGGGAATTGGAGGGCATTGATATATTCATGAAGGACCCTTATGACCCAATTAATTTCCTCTTTGCTCTACCTCCCAACACTGCCACATTGGGAATCATGTTTCATTGTGGGTTTTGATGGGGACAAACTAAAAAAATAGCAAATGGCTTTCTGAAAATTTACATGAGATGCCATAAAACTGAGGGATCAGATAAATACATGAAAACCACAGCCTAAGAGAATTTCAGTCTTGAAATATTACATTTTGTTCCAAGAGTCCTTACACACAAAGTAAAAAAGAAAACTATTATTTATTATGCAATGCTCATTGCTTAAAAGAATAAAACCTGTTTTTTAGGAGAGATTTCCTGGTACAATATTTTTAAAGACATATCTACTATTATGTATCTACACACACATATATTGATAGTGTTAAGGTTTTATACATATATGCTATATGTATTTAAGGGATTTTTATATCACAACCATGGATTTCAACAGATCATACAAAAGGCGCGCAAACACTTCTTCTGGCCATTTGGAGAGGGTCTTTATATTTATTTATTTATTTTAGGAACACCAACCAATGTGTCATTTGTTCATTTTTTGCATTTGAAGTACTTTCCAGTGACATTCTTGGCCTGAGATTCTTTGCCATACTGCTTAACTACTATACAACTACAACCAATCACTTTATGAGGTTGGCCCTCTCTGTCAATTTTACAGAGGCCTACCCATTTCCTCAGTTTGTTGTTGTCATGGACCTTAATTAGAGTGATTTGATGTTCAGCTCACAGGGCCTCCACTAACTTGACATACATAAATTCATCATAGTTGGATGCAAACACGTAAAGATGGGTGCGACACTAAAGTAATCTAAAAGCTTATATGCTTCTACAACACACATCTACTTAAAATTCCATTAATTTAAATTAATGATTGTTTTGCAAACTGCTAAATGAAATTAGGCTCCCCAACAAGTGGGAGAGTCATTTTAAAATAAAGTATTAAATGAATTACATGGCATGTAACACAATTATTCCCACTATTAAATAAGGTTAACTTTGATCATTTGGTTAGGGCAGGTTCTGTTGGAGTTCTCCATGGGAAAGTTACCATCTTCCACTTTGCAATAAGTGGAAAATTATTGAACTTCCTAGAAAATGCAAATTTGTTGCAATGCCATTGATACATCAGGAAATTATTCGAGCACAACTACAATTGTGTTTGTTTATTTGTGATTTTTGTCATTGAGAAACACTAAATGAACACAGAAAATTGCACCAAATCGAGTCAGGGTATGTAGGAAGACACAAAATGCATATATGCATACACCTTAAAGCCAGCCATATTTGATTATTATAACTTTGTATCCAAGTCAGAGAACTTTCCTTTCACCACTTCACAATGATTTGCAAGCTACAATTCTTCGAACACCCATGACTACATGCAAATTTCAAGTCTTTTTCAAGGTAAAGTGCCGTATTTATTGTAGTTCATGTATTCCTTCATTATTTAGTATGCTACCATTTTTATTAGGCTCCCGTCTATTTTAATCTGTCACTGATGCTGTCTTTGAGTGTTCTGCCTCTGATTCATTTCCCCATTATCCCTATGTTTTTTATTGTGCATTTTTGCATAGTATGGTGATTTTTAGAAACTCTTAGTCTGTTATGGCAGAACTGACTGTAATATGCTATAGATGCTTTAAGACTGTGTATATATCCTATTTTCTATCAAGATGTTATCCACTGGCTGGGCACAGTGGCTCATGCCTGTAATCCTAGCACTTTGGGAGGCTGAAGAGGGTGGATCACTTGAGATCAGAGGTTTGAGACCAGCCTAGCCAACTTGATGAAACCTCATCTCTACTAAAAATACAAAAATAAGCTGGCCATGGTGGCTTGCAACTGTAATTCCAGCCACTCGGGAGGCTGATGCGGGAGAATTGCTTGATCCAGGGAGGTGGAGGTTGGAGTAAGCAAAATTGTACCATGGCACTTTAGCCTGGGTTACAGAGCTAGACTCTGTTTAAAAATGAATAAATAAATAAAAATTATCTACTGATTTTAGCATCCATTGCATGTAATGATTAATTATAACTATGGTGGATTTAGCAGGGCATTTTTTTCTAATATCTTCTACATTTACTAGTGGTAATCTGCTGTAAGGATGAACTTTCACTATTCTTCTATTTATTTATTTGATATCTGTGTTAACATGTGAATTATTCTTCTAGTTCAATTCATTTTAGTTCACTGTCATCATTATTTATTTTGCTTGTCAGATTTCCTAAATTAAGCCTGTGAGAGTTCTTTTAATCTGGCTGCTATTATTATTTTGCCATATTCCCATTATTTACTGAGCTCTATGTGACTTTCTCACACAGCTTACTATTGCAGGCTCATTGTATGCTTTCCCTGAATCAGCAATGGGATTAGTTACTATCTCTTATTGACTTCTTTTTCTGACAATAGTACTTAGCAGTCAAAACCTGGTAAGTGTGCTAATTGCTATTAGGGGCAATGTAGGGGACACTTGTTCTGAAAAAGTATACTTTTTGCAAGGTGAAAGTGAGTTTGTAGAAAAAATGCACTCCATTTGCATGGATTTTAAACTTTTTCATTTCCTACTTTTCATAAGTTATAATCATTTTAGAATTTTTTCCTGTGAAAAGCCTAATTTGGTACACCCCTATTTTTGCCACTAGACACCTGTAAATAATGAACTGAGTATAAAACCTACTCTCTAACCCATGGATATATAGATTAATTTTGAGTCTAATATCAGGCCACAGGAATTTCAGTCTGCAAGAAAAATATAATTTTACTATAGACTTTATTTTAGAAGATGTATTGTCTAAATATTCTTAACTATGAGTGTCAATCACTGTAATAAACTTTTTAAAAATTTTATTTGACTTTTTAAAAATCTTACTTTAACTTCTGGGATACATGTGCAGGACTCGCAGGTTTGTTACATAAGTATGCATGTGCCATGGTGGTTTGCTGCACCTATCAACCTGTCATCTAGGTTTTAAGCCCCACATGCGTTAGGTATTTGTCTGAATGCTCTCCCTCCTCTTGCTCCCACCCCCTGACAGGCCCCAGTGTGTGATTTTCCCCTCCCTGTTTCCATATGTTCTCATTGTTCAACTCCCACTTATGAGTGAGAACATGCAGTGTTTGGTTTTGTTCCTGTGTTAGTTTGTTGAGAATTATGGCTTCAACTTCATCCATGTCCCTGCAAATGACATGAACTCATTCTTTTATTATTATTATTATTATACTTCAAGTTCTGGGATATGTGTGCAGATCATGCAGATTTGTTACATAGATATACATGTGCCATGGTGGTTTGCTGCACCCATCAATCCATCATCTACATCAGGTATGTCTCCTAATGCTATCCCTCCCCATCCCCTTAGCTCCCAACAAGCCCTAGCACATAATGTTCCTTTCCCTGTGCCCATATGTTCTCGTTGTTCAACTCCCACTTATGAATGAGAACATGCGGTGTTTGGTTTTTGTTCCTGTGTTAGTTTGCTGACAATGATAATTTCCAGCTTCATCCATGTCCCTGCAAAGGAACTCATCCTTGTTTATGGCTACATAGTATTGTATTCCATGGTATATATGTGCCACATTTTGTTTATCCAGTCTAACTTTGCTGACCATTTGGGTTGGTTCCAAGTCTTTGCTATTGTGAATAGTGCTGCAATAAATATATGTGTGCAGGTGTCTTTATAATAGGAAGAGTTATAATCCTTTGGGTATGTATCCAGTAATGGGATTGCTGGGTCAAATGGTATTTCTGGTTCTAGATCCTAGAATAGTTGAGTTCCTGCATTTAAAAGAGATATGTGAATGCATCAGCCAAAATAAATCAAGGATATCAAAGTTCTATTCTGTTTTCATTGTCATGAAAATGAATGATTTTATAGCATGAAAAATTTAAAAAGAAAAAACTAAACTAGGAACTTCACTAAACATAAACCATAAATTTTTTGGGCACATCTATAATTCTTAATTAAAAAATCAGTATCTCTCGTTCCCTCTACCACAAAACTAACTCTATTCACAGAAACATATATAGATATAAATCTGTTTTAATTATGTTTAATTTCTTTTAAAAACTTGAATAAGTAATATGAATGTATAATTATAAAAGCATCATTTTATTATGGATAAACAAGCAATTGTTAGAAAATATTTAAAGACAGTTACAGTGAACTCTCAATTGCCTTCAGAAGAAGCCAGGGTTATAAAAGCAAAATATACGCCAATGTTAATTAATGCCTAAATTACTGGACAAGGAGTGTGTCAACTTATGTGCATGCCAATTAGGTGATCAAACATCTATTTATACAGCATCGGTTGTAAATGTGTGCTGGCCATTGGGCTAGACCCTGAGTATACAAATAATACAAATGCCATACTTTGTATATATGTTAGTAGAATACATATTCCTAAATTTGACATTCTTGTGGTGGCAAAAGATGTTATAATATACTATAACAGGTTCCATAGTGGTGGTGGTCTCCACATTAACAGTAGAACCTAACAGTGTAGCATGTATTATGTGTCAGGTACCGTTTGAAGCATTTATGTATCTGAACCCAATTTACTCTCTTGACAATCCTAAGAGGTAGATTGGCAATGTGGAAACTGGGGGTGGGAAGGTCCAGAGAGTCTGACCAACTCATGCACAGATGCACAGCAGGTCTGTGGTAGAACTTGGAATCAGACCCAGGATATCTGGCTGGAGCATCCATGTTTTTAACTGTTTCTCTCTATGGCCTCATGATGAGAACAATAAGAAAGAACCATTTCTTCTGGGGGGATTAAGAGCAGGATTCATTGTAGAGATCTGCATCAGGTGCCTGCCCTTGCTGAGCTTTCAACTCAGTATGTGTGTATATTATAGGGTGTGATTTGAAGAACTCTTGTCAAGGTTTTGTGAGAAAGGACATTGATTCAATGGAAGGTTTAGGTTATGATTAGTTTTCATTTTGAAAATTATTATCAATATTTACTATGGATTATTTCAAATACAGTGTATATAAAAGCTAGAAAACTATAATCAAGGATAATTCACTTGAAAGCCACATAATTATCTTTCTCATAATGCCATAAATATTGAATATTCAACTGTTAATTATGCAGAATTAATTATATCCATAAGTAATTATTGCTAAAGAAAAATCCCATTCTTTGATATAATGACTCTACATGTTACATCAACTTAGAAAGCAAATCATTCTAGTTAGTGTTAACAAAATTATCAGTGTGGATCTTCTTATGGTGATTAAATTTGCAGATCCTTAAGAGTTGATTGAATTTTCGGGGAAATTCTCAAATTAACCTCCTGTTGTTTCATTGTACAGTGGTTTATGTCTCTAGTATTGTCTGTGCTTTTTAAGCTATTCTACATGAATTTACCTTGATGCTTTTTAAATTTTATGTACCAGCCATTTATGGCATTTCTTTGGAATTGTCTTCTTCCAGTCTACCTAATGCATATGGAATTAGCTTATGCTTTTATTCTTAGTTCCTCTTTGTTACTGGATACATCATCTGCATTCAGTAGTTCATGTGTTTTGAAATAGACCCCCCAAGCTGTGTCACTAATTATTGCTACCTAGTCTCTTATCTTAGTTGTTTGAGACAGGCTGTTTGAGGCATTCTTTATTGCATCAGTCATGAATGCCCCTGCCTGTGTAGTGGAAGGCATAGCAGACTTGGGAGCATATTTACTTGTTTTAAGGAAAGGAAGAGAAATGGCAAGGCCTGAAATCAATTAAATTGTTTATTCTTAGTTTCTATCCATTCACACCATAGCCTGGTGATAAATAACACTCTTTCCAATTGTATTTATCTTTTGCCTAATTTATTATTCTGAAGTTGGTGAGAGCTGTGTTAAGTAAATAGAGTTGCTTTTCAATTGTACATTTATATTAAATAAGACTTTCCTCAGAGCAGGCTAAGAGGAATAAGAATAGTAGTTAGAAAGGGGGAACTAGATTTCTGAACTCATGTTCCTCAATTTGTTGCGATCCTGCAGATGAGGATGAAGACATAGATCATGAGGCTTTTCCTCAGAGACACATAATATGCTTGCCTTACCATTGCCAGGTTTGCTTGGCAATTCTCTCATTGAGAATTGACAAGTTGATAAAAATTCCTTCTTCTCTACTGCACTATTGTAACTGTAAGGAACCTCAATACTGTATCTATTGCCAGTAAATATGGGTGGAAGAAATTATTTTAAAATTTGGGTGACTCTTTTATATAAAGAGTATTGAAGGATAATTAAATTAAAGAACAGGAGTTAGGAGAGTAGCCTGTAGAAACTTATTAGGAATCTCCTAGAATAAAGAGATTGGGTATAAGAGATTTCTGGTGTGAGAACTAAAAGGAGTTTTGTATAACTACCTTCAAAATGTTCTCCTTATAATCTCCTAAAATAATTTTTAAAAATATGTACCTCCTTATACTTATTTAGCCTCAAATCTATCATTTTCCTTATATGTTGAAATTGGCATTGGTATGATTTTCAGTAATTATATGTTTGCTTAAAAATAACTGTTAAAAGTGTATTCAATGTTATAGCCACAATTTAGCAATATAATACTCATAGTCGTCCATTTTTGAAATATGTGCCCAAGGAATTATTGTCAGAAAGAATACATGATTTTATTCTTTAATTTGCATTTCCTTTTATTTCTCAACAGAATTTTATCTGAATGAAATGTGGTATTTTGTTCTTCAAAGACTTAGTTGGTATTGACCTATAGTTGGCAGTGTTGGTTTATATTGCCCCTCAGAGGGACTTTATATCTTAGAACAGTGTTTTTCAAAAGAACTTTCTATGACAGCAAGAATGTTCTAATCTTCACTGCTTAATATAACAGCCACTAGTCAGACATGTCTATTGAGTAACTTGAAATGTGGGCAATAGGCTGGTAAACTGAATTTTTAACCTTATTTAATTCAATTAATTTAAATATAAATAGCCATATAAGGTTAATGACTATGTCTTGCATAGCACAGTATTAGGGCAATGCATTTAACACAGGATGTTAGAGAAGTGGGCTTTACTTTTTGTTAAGTGGGCAAAGAACAAATGTAAAACCAGAGGTGGAAAGCGAGAACCTTGTGAATGACTCTTTGGCAGATGATTCTCCAATGTATCAGTTTTTCTGGGAAACACACACACACAGCCTTTGAAAATCTTTGTGGATCCTACCCTGACTTGTGAAAATTGCTGGCTCAAGCTTTCTAGACATGTGTGGAGAATATTTTTATCCATAATTTAATTTACGATTTCTAAAATGGGTTAATTTCCTCAAGAATCTGGAGTAAAACAATAAAGAGCCTGCCTAAAGCAAGAAGCAAATAACATCAACTTAGAAGTATGTGATTAGAAACTATAAATTGATTACAGTTGTTTCAGTTGTGCCCTGAAATCTTAAGTTTTCGTTGGGTTAATTTTTATATCATCTTTAATTTGTACTAAGTGTACAACGATTGGGTTGCTGGGTATAGAACAAGTGCTCTGAGCAAGATTAGGATACCAACACAAAGCACGTGAAAATTCTCTGCTATTCTTTGCATTGTGGCATCAGGTTTAACCATTATATAGGGAGATTTTATTTGAAATATATCTACATGTTTATAATGTTATTAGTGCACGCTTTCTTCAGAAATTTATAAAATGAAATATTAGAACCATTTATAAATTTCTTATTTTATATGGCTTGACAAATCTAATAACTAGAATCCTGAGAAATTAATAATTTGGATAAATGTGCTACCTTTATTCTGTTGGAATAAAAGAACTGTCAAAATCATACTTCTTCCTGACAGTATCCCTTGAGAGAAAGTAAGGACCTCTACCCTGAAAATAGAAACAGAAGCATTTGCCTGCAGAGAAGAGACATATGATATAGGTCTTAGTATTGTAATCTACCCTACTTTGGGCCCACCAATAGTATATTAGACTTATTTTGCTTTTTTACTATCACACTGTAGTTTGTCTTTCCAATTTACTCCTATGTTTTTAAATTTACCCGTAGCTATGATTTAAAAACAGTAACAGGTACCTTCTATTACAATGTAAAAATGAAATAAAAATAGTCTATAATATGAATTCAACTGAAAATGGTTGTTAGTAGTTGTCTCTGAATTTGATTGTCACTTCTTAAAGTGAGATTATAGGTTATTAGGGCATAAAAATGCCTCGACTCAAAAATAGTTGACTGCTTCAATATAAGCTGAATTCAAAGGCTAAAGAGAATATGAGCTCTCAATGGTAATACATATCCTTTTTAAAAAATGTATTTCTTTAAAAGATTTTTGACAGAATCTGACATTAACTTCATAAAGGATTTGGTCTGTTAATAAAATGATTTTTTTCTGAAAAATATTTTTGTAGATTATGGTATTAGGAGAATTTTATTTTCCTATTTTATTAAGTTATAGATACATAGGCATATCATATTGTGTGTATGCTTCAGATGTAGTTGCTTAAAATTAAAAAATAAAACTAGTAATAAACTTATTGTACAGTGAACTATGTATAAAACACAATGCCTTTGAATTTACAACAGCCTCTTATTGTTATCATTTTGTAGGTGAAGACAGTGAAGCTGACTGATTTAAAATGTACATATTTTTAGAGAAATTGTACGAGACACAGCCAAGTCTCAAACCCAATGCCTTATGCTTCAAAATTTAGGCAGTTAATCCACAACTTCCCTGTATTTAGGAATCAAGTTAAGTGAAATCAAATTGAAAGTCTCAGTTGTGATGCTTTTAATTGTTTGTATAGGAATGGTAGAAATGCACCTATTGGTAAGAATAATTAATAATTCTAAGTAATATTTTTATCTTCTTTCACATAAATGGGGTAGTTACTAAGAATGGAAAAATAATGCTAATAATATGAAATTTCAAAGTTACCATTAAGTGAAGTTGTACAGTATTGTCTCCAAACATGTCATATAATTTGCATAAATTATTACATAATTTACTTATATTTATGTTTCACAAAAGCAATGATTCTTGCCTATTTTATTTATAAATATGTATATATCCCTAGAACAGGGTATGCTATATAATAGGCATTCAGTAAACTTTGCTACTAAATTAAGTAATAAACTTACTTTCCATATATGTGGACATTCTTCATCAATTTTTATTTATCCCAGATGTTTATGTGTGTGACCAATTTGTCATATAAACACAATATAAACAAATAAATTGAACTTAGAATCAACAAAAATGTACTTGAAAGTAAGTGAAATGAGAATTTATATTTCATCATTGTAATTTGCAAAAAAAATTCAATGTAGAATTCAGCTTAGGGTAGATGTTCTTGCACTAGTATTTATTTCTTGTAAACAAAAACCTCTCCAATATGTTGCAAGCACTATTACAGATCTCCACATTTTGCACTGCCTCCAAACAAATGTAAATCTTGCAGCTAGTGGTATGACAGCTACTCCCAAGAGCCTAGTTTCTTCAGAACATGCTAAGGATTGAACAGCTCCTAACAAACACATCACATTTATATGTTGAATCCCTTATGTGACTGTATTTGGAGATAAGGCATTTATATAGGATTGGTAGCCTTAGAAGAGGAAGAAAGAGAGATAGTGTGGGAAATCTATGCATGCACCAAGGAAAGTTCACGTGAGGAGTTAGTAAAGATAGATATCTTCTACAAGCCAGAGAACTACCCACAGCATAAACTGACCATGTTGGCACCATCACCTTGGACTTCTAGCTTGCAGAACTGAGAGAAAATATATTTTGGTCGTTTAAGCCATCATGCCTGTGAAATTTTTTTATGACAATCCCAGCACACTGAATGAGCATTTTACATTTTATTAATTAAATGATAAAATTTATTGGTATCTAGAATATATGGTTAGGCCCCTGAAATCAAAATTACCAGCATTATGTTTGATTTTTTTACTTCTACCAGTAGACACATGTCACTTATTTTCAAAATAATCATAAATAAAATCAATAGCCATTTACATAAAATTTCACCTGTGAGCATACATATTACAGCTACTTGCTCTTTATATATGTATATAAAATCCCCCCAATATTTTCCAAGTATATTTATCTGTCCATATATATACATGGACAGATATATATATATATATATACACACACATGGACAGATAAATATATATATGGACAGATAAATAGACTTGGAAAATATTGGGGGGATTTTATTAAAAACATATTTTTTTTCATACAGTTCTGCCTGCTTGTTTATGTTAAAGAGTTAAAGTCAGACTTATTTTCAGGAGGATGAATACCTTCATTATGATTGCAGGACATGGCTGAGGAAAGACAAGACTAAAGTGGGAACAGAAGGAGACTTGCTGAGCTAGGAAAAGTGATGCTTAAAACAGTTGATTTGTCATAGATACCTAATATATCAAGGCATGTGGGAAATACATATGCCTTCTAAGGAATCCAGGCAGGCAACACAAGTGTTGATAAGTGGGCCTCCTATGTGGTACTATGTAGTGGTCAATCATGGCATTTGTTACTTGATTCTATATAGGATTTTGCAATCCAGATACACTTTTCCTTAAATTAAAACATCATGATATGTACTCAAAACATATTACTGTATATTTCCCAAATGTTCTAATTCACAAGATCTACCACTCTGATTTTATTTTTCAATCACAGAGAAATTTTGATGAAGCATGTTCATTAGGCTGCATTAATTATGCATGCAACAAACATGAAACAGGTGTTTGGCTGTAACAGGGATATTTAATAAAAAAATTGATTGTAAACTTGTATTTTATATTATATACTTATTTATGAACCCTCTCATAGAACATGAATAAAATTATGATTAAAAATCTAGCTTCTCATTTAGGAGATACCCCTCTTAAATGAATACTGTTGTATTTACACTATAAAATAATTAATATTTATACTTATACATTCATTTTTCATTTTCAGTTTTTTAAAGTTTAGCTTTACTATGCTAATTTAATCAAAGTTGAGGGTTCATAGACTAAAAGAACCCTCAGTTTCTCAGTTTTCAGTCTGAAAACTGAAATTTAACATGTATCATCATATTGAAAATAAATATAAAGTAAAAGATTATATGATGGTTGAGGTTGAGTCTACACTTCCTAGTAGGTCACATTTGGTACTTTCAGAGTTATAAACTTCTCTCAATATTATCAGTTCTTTCTGTAAAATCTGGATTCAATTTTTGCTATTACTTTTAAAAGGCACAAATTCTAAACATTCTCACATAGGTAACTAATCAGGTATGTTTATTTCTTTAGAAAGTTCAAGCTTTTGAAAATTACACTATATAGTGAGAGATCTTAAAAAATAACACAGCCTTTCTCAGCCTTTAATAGAAAAGGACCTCTCAAAAGCTTTGTATGAATTCTGAATCATATATAAACTCCAGTGAAGAGGATGATTGTGATGTCCACACCACACACTTGAGGGCTGTGTATTCAGAGCCTCACATTATACTGACCCAAGATTTTGCAGATATTGGCCCTGGCATTAGATTACAAAGAATAGTCCCTTCGGGGACTCCTTAGTGTTAAAGGCACAATTCCTTCAGTATCCATTGCGCATGGAGTAGCACTGGGAGGAGGTAAGTCAGGAATAGCAGGTTTTTAGCTATTTGAAGTCATGTACCACCTGTACCTTTCCTCTACACCTAATCTCCCTCTTTTCCCTAAATATTATATCTGTCTATGAGTGTGTGGGTATACACACATGTATACATCCATCCCCTAACAGCTTGTATATTTATGGATCAAAAAGATAATACAGATGTATTTCAGAGACAATGCAGGTTTTACACCACCTCAATAGAGCAAATATTTCAATAAAGCACATCATACATATTTTTGATTCCCCATTGTATATAATAGTTATATTTAAACTATACTGTAGCCTATTAAATGTGCAGTAGCATTATGTTTTAGAAAAACAATGTACATACCTTTATTACAAATACTTTATTGCTAAAAATTCTTACAGTCATCTGTCCCATCAGTGGGTCATAACGTTTTGCTAGCATGGGGTCCTGCCACCATGCTGATTGCTTTTGACTAATCTTGGTGGTAGTTGCTGAAGTTTAGGATGGGTGGCTGTGCAAAGTCTTAAAAAAACAATGATTTTGTTGCATTGATTGTCTCAGTTTTTCACAAAGGATTTTTCTGTAGCATGCAATGCTGTCTGGCAGCACTTTGACCACAGAAGAAAGTCTTTCAAAATTGGAGACAATCCTCTCAAACCCTGCCACTGCTTTATTTACTAAGTTTATGGAATATTCTCATTGTTTATTGTCTTTTGAAAAATGTTCACTGCATCTTCTCCAGGAGTAGATCCCATCTCAGGAAACCATTTTCTCATCTCATCCATAAGAAGCAACTGCTCATCGATTCAGGTTTTAACATGACATTGCCGCAATTCAGTCACATCTTCAGGCTCCATTTCTAATTCTAGTTCTCTTGCTAATTCCACTACCTCTGTAGTGACTTCTTCCATGGAAATCTTGAACCCTGAAAATCATCCATGGGAATTGGAACCAACTTTATTCAATCTACTGTTAATGTTGATATTGTGACCTGCTCCCATGAATCACAAATGTTCTTAACAGCATCTAGAATGGTGAATCCTTTCCAGAAGGTTTTCAGGGTACTTTTCCCAGATCCATCAGAGGAATCACTATCTATGACAGCTACAGCCTTATGAAATGTATTCCTAAAATAATGACTTGAAAGTCAAAATTTACTCCTTGATTCAGAGGCTACATGTTATGTTGTTACCGGGCACAAAAGCAACATCAATATTCTTGCACATCTCAATAAGAGCCCTTGGTTGACTAGACGGATTGTTAATAAGAAGTCATATTTAGAAAGGAATATGTTTTTCTCTGAGCAAGGTGGTCTCAACAGTGGGTTTAAAAATATTGTGTTAACCATGCTGTAAACAGATGTGCTGTCATCTAGGTTTGCTGTTGCATTTATAGAACACAGGATGAGTAGGTTTAACATAATTCTAAAGGGCCCGAGGATTTGGGGAACGGTAAATGTGAATTAGCTTCAGCTTAAAGTCACCAACTGCATTAGCTCCTAGCAAGAGAGTTGGCCTGTCCTTGGATGCTTTGAAGCAAAGCATTGACTTCCTTTCTCTAGCTATGAAGGTCTGAGATGGCATGCTTCTTCCGAGAGAAGACTCTTCTTAGCTAAAAATCTATTGGTTAGTGAAGCCAATTTCATTAAGTATCTTAGCTAGATCTTCTGGATAATTTGCTGCAGCTTCTTCATCAGCCCTTGCTGCTTCACCTTGCACTTTTATGGTATGGGGATGGCTTCTTTCCTTAAACCTCATGAACCAACCTCTACTAGTTTCGTTTTTCTTCTTCATCTTCTTCACCTTTCATAGTCTTTGTAGAATTAGGACAGTTAGGCTTGTGCTCTGGTTTAGGCTTTGGCTTAAGGAAATGTAGGTGGTTTAATTTTCTATGTAGACCACCAGGATTTTCTTCATATCAGCAATAAGGCTGTTTTGCTATCTTATTATTCATGTGTTCACTGGAGTAGCACTTTTGCTTCATTCAGTAACTTTTTCTTTGCGTTCACGACTTGAGTAACTGGCACAAGAGCCCTAGTTTTGGGGCTGTCTTGGCTTTTGACATGCTTTCCTCACTAGGCTCAATCATTTCTAGCTTTTGATTTAAAGGGAGAGATGTGTCACTCTTTTTTTTTTTTAACTTGAAAAGACCATTGTTGAGTTATTAGTTGAACTAATTTTTGTATTTCAATAGTTTTAGGGGTACAGGTGGATTTTGGTAATTGGGCTAATGTTAATATTGTTGTGTCTCCAGGGAACAGGGATGCCTGAGGAGAGGGAAAGTGATGGGGGATGCAGGTCTCTGGAGTAGTCAGAACACACGTAACATTAGTTAATTAAGCTTGCTATTTTGTATGGACATGGTTTGTGACTCACCCAAACAATGACAATAGTAACATAAAAGATTTTCTGATCACAAATCACCATAACAGATATAATAATGATAATAAGGTTTGAAATTTTAAGAGAATTACCAAAATGTGATACAGGGACATGAGTTGAGCACATGCTATTGCAAAATTGGCACTGACAGACTTGCTCAATTCAGACTTACCACAAACCTCAATTTATTAAAAAATGCAATAGCTGTGAAGCACAGTGAAACAAGGTATGCCTATATGTGCTAAGACACATTCTACTAAACTCCCAGAGGCTATTTAAAATGGAATTGGCTCAATTTCTGTTCATTTAAAATTCTGCCACGCATTTTGTTTGGCATATATTGGTTAATTGTTAGATGTTTGAATATCTTTATTATGCTATTTTTATAATGTGTTTTCAATCATCAGATTTTTATAGTCTTAGTAACCGTACACATATATTTAATGAAACGTCTAGGGCATGGTACTTTCCACAGAGGAAAATTTGCAGGTCATTAAATTTTGCGAGGTTGCTTTTTTTGTGGAGGAAATGAGAGGAGTTCTTCTAATAACTTTTCCTGCTGAATAGAATGACCTAGATTTTTTGTGTACTGGCAAAGCTGGAGAAGGATATTTTTACATTGCCATTTTGTTCTCAAGAGTTATCTAACTGTTTTCACCATATGAAATCCCTTTCAAGTTTCTCGTCTGACAATAACGATATGCTATTGGATTTGTAGTATCAGAAAGCTGGAAGGCAAAAGGTAGGAGTTAGCTGAAAATAGGAGATAAAGTGCAGGTTTCTTCTGAGAATTAAAAAAAAATTAAACAGGAAAAAAAAATAGCGTGGCATCATCTTGCCTTCATTATCTTTTATGTATAAAGATTTATTTTAATTATTTTGAAATGGCTTTTAAAAATCTTACAATTATTATTAGAAAACAATGTAAATGATCTCAACATAAATTTTAACCTTGACTAAGCGGTACACATTTGCCTTTTAATTCCTTACTTAAACTTGGTGGAATGAAACATCTTTATTTCACACTCAATTTCCAGTGGACTGATTGCCAACATGGTGCTTAATTTTCTCCTGCTTGTAAAATTTGCCCTACAGGTACATAATTAATAGATATGGTAAGTGAATTTACCAGTCTCTGGAAGTAAGATGTACAAGACCATATGCCAGGCTCTTCAGCTTCCCTAATGAAATGTTATTCCTGATTTATGTATCTGCTAATTGAAAGATACTGAACCATTTTTAAAAATAAAAATATAAAAGTGTTATCCTTAATATTCTCACTATTCATATCAAATTTAAATTATTTGTCAAGTGATCAGTACACAGGTATTCAATTACAGTGCTATTATGTTCTAGTAAAAACAATGGAATAGAACAATGAATTGAGGTCATTGAGTCCAGTCACCTATGTAACAGTTTTTTCCTTTATTCTCTAAGTGGTTATAGAATTTATACCTGTGCATATTTAGTAGTAATGAATTCAATAAGTTCCAAACTCTCTTCAAAACTCTCTACCTTAGAACCAGTGGATCTCTTTCAGCATATAGAAAAGTAAGATTATTTACTTTCATTGACTTATACAGAATCTTTAAACACACATTTTAAATTTAAAGGGTAAATATCTATAAATTAATATTATGTCAATGGAGAAATATATTTATTAGAAAGATTACTGGTGTTAACATTTCCTACTTGGAAGAAAAGACCCTTCCTTCTATATTTCTACATTGCACTCTCACCAATAATTGCAATAACATTATACACAAATGAGAGGTGTTATATAAATGTATATATGTATATAGACAGTTTTAACTATAGATATTGATACATTCATATTTATAGACTACACAATATTAATGTAGTTCTGAAAATTACATTGGACAAAATATTTTGTTTCATTCATTAATGTGAAAACTAGTAAGAATAATATACAAAGGAAAAATGCAAATGGCATGATATTATATGTAGAAAACCCTAGAGTCCACAAAAAATACCTTTAGAAATAATAAATTGAGTAAAATTTTAGCAAATAAAATCAACATGCAAAAATCAGTTGCATTTTGATACACTAAGAGAAAACTATCTGCAAAAGATGTTATGAAAACAATCCCACTTATCGTAGCATCTACAAGAATTAATCACTTAGGAATAAACTTAACTGAGGAGGTAAGAAACCTCTACACTGAAAAATACAAAACACTGATGAAAGAAATTTAATCAGACACAGATAAATGGGGATATATCCAATGTTCATAAATTGGGAGACTGAATATTGTTAAAATGTCTATACTACCTAAAATCACAGATTCAGTGCCATATCTGTCAAAATTCAAATGGTATTAAAGAAATAGAAAAAAACAATTCTAAAATTCATGTGGAACCACAAAGGACACTGAATACACAAAATAACCTTAAGAAAGAGCAAAACTGAAGGCATTAAAATTTCTGATTTAAAAATATATGACAAAGCTACAGTAATTAAAACAGTATGGTACAGACATAAAGACACATATAGGCCAATGAAATAGAATGGAGAATCCAGAAGTAAAACCACCCATGATTGGTCAACTGACCTTTGACAGGGTCACCAAGCAAACACAATTGGAAAATCATAGTTTCTTTAGCAAATGGTACTGGGAAAACTAGGTATACAAATGCAAAAGAATAAAATTGGGCCCTTACACAAGACACAGCAATAAACTCAAAATAGATTAAAGAGTTGAACATGAGAGTTGAAACTCTAAAACCTCTGAAAGGAAACAGAGAAAAAGCTTCATGATATTGGTCTTGTCAGTGATTTCATGGCTATGACTCTAAAAGCACAGACAAAAGAAAAAATAAACAAGTATGTCTACATAAAACTAAAAGACTTTTTACACAGCAAAGAGGACAATCAAGAGAGTAAAAAGGAAACCTAAGGAGTTGGGGAAAATATTTCCAAGCCATATATCTGCTAAAAGTTTTAATTTCTAATATATATATATATAAGGAACTCCTACAGCTCATTTCCAAAAATCTAATAACTTAATTAAAAAATGAGCTAGGGGTGTAAGTAGACATTTCTCCAAAGAAGACATAAAATGGCTAACAGATATATAAAAATGTTCTCAACATCCATAATTATCAAGGAAATGCAAATCAAAACCACAATGAGATATCACCTCATACTTGTTAGGATGGCTATTATTAACAACAACAACAAAAAGACAAGTGTTGACTGGGATATTAAAAAATTGTAACCCTTGAACGCTGTTAGTAGGAATATAAAATGGTGAAGCAATGACGGAAAACAGTGTGGAAGTTTCTCAAAAAATTAAAAATAGAGCTACCATATGACCCATCAATCCTATTTCTGGGTATTTATTCAAAATAATTTAAATCGGTATCTTAAAAGATATTAGCACTACCATGTACAATGCAGCTCTATTCACTATAGCCAACATGTGGAAACAACCTAAATGTCCACTCACAGATGAATGGATGAGAAAAATGTAGTATATCCATACAATGGAATCTTACTCAGGCATAAAAAAGAAAATTCTGCCATATGTGACAACATGGATGAGAATATTATGCTAGGTAAAATAAGCCAGTCAAAGATGGACAAGTGCTTTATGATTCCACTTATATGAGGTATCAAAAATAATCAAACTAATAGAATCAGTGAGTAGAATGTTGGTTGCTGGGGTCTGAGGGAAAGCGAAATAGGGAGTTGCTATTCAACAGGTATATACAGTCAAAGCCAAGATAAATAAGTTCTAGAGATCTGCTGTGGAATATCATGCTTAGAGTTAACAAGACTATATTGTACTTTTAAAAATCAGTTAAGAAGGTAGATCTTGTATTAAGCGTTCTTACCACAATACAATTTAAAAAAACCAATACAAATGTAAAAATATTACATGGGCCTAACGTAAATCATGCTGAAACTATGAAGAAAAAATTTAAACATTATTCATAACATCATAGCTCCTATGTCGTACTTTTACCTGTCTTCAAGCTAGCAATTGTCAGTAACACCAAATGCTTTACTCTCTTATGGCTATAGAAGACCAAGTAGTCTTTAGTTTTGTTTGTTGACCACAAAGGCTTTATCATTAGATATCCAATAACTTCAACACTTAGTGCTTTTCAAAAGACATGAAGCATAGAAATATTATATTTCTCTTCTTTTCTCATAGTTGATGAGAATTGGTATCTGAGAAGAATACATTATGATTAGCAGCAAGGATCTGTTGAAGTTATACTTTGCAGTGTATATTTGGTGCTCTGTTAGAAAGTTGGTATGAAACAATGGCTTTTATCTTAAATGGCCTATAAATTAGACACAGATTGAGAAATTATGGGCTGGATAATATTGTATGTAGCAAAGCTTTTTTCTTATTTTGTTAATTTTTAGCTTATTTTGCTACATCACTTTTAAAGTACTAACAGTCTCTATTTTTTCATCTTCAGAAAAAAATGAATCAGATAAAAATCATCAATAATTTTATGTGAATTCATTTAATCCACCTTTTTACCCTAGTTCCCAGAAGTATTTGCATTTTTAAAAAATAATGTCTTCTGAATAGTGAACTACTATGTAAAGACATATGTCTCTAGTAGTAGAAATTCAGACTTTTTAAAGAACCACTTGGATACATTTTGGGACTACTGTGATGCCTATTAAATCTGGATCCATCCACAACAACCTATCTTTCTTATATGTACATTTACCTAGTCTCTCTAACACAATAAAGAGTATATATGTTTTGCATTGCTTTTTTTTAAATCCTCAAGAGGAAAAAGTCACTTGGTTAACTATTCAAATAAAAGTTCTTGAAAAGTTATTAAATTCCAAAACAATGAATAATACAGAAAGATTAAGTGTACTTTGCAAATAATTTGAATATTTACTTCAATAAAATATAAAATAGTCATTGCCTAAGAGAAAATCGAATCACCTTTCCATTTATAAAAAATGTTTATTATAGATGTATAACTATGTCTATATTTATAACAAGCTTTGTTGTATATATACTAGATATGATTACATACTGAAATTATGAATGTTAAAGACTGCTAATGATCATATTTTTATCAACCAAAGTTCCAAATATCATTGTAATTGTTAAAATTGTGATTTTGCTCTCCGAAGAAGTGATTTTATAAAAAGACACAAAAGAAAAATTAAATATGCAGAGTTTAGAAGTATCTATACTTGTACAAAATTAACAAGTAAATATATGTATATATGTATAAATTTTTATTTATTGATTGGCAGTTGATTATTACTTTTATAAATATGTTTTCCAAGTTATAAACTGACCTTTACACACTTGTTCCATATGAATAATTTATTGAAAATGTAGATTGGATTTGTTAGATGATAGGAATTGAGATTAATGTAGTATAGTACTGATCTACAAAGCTTACACATCAGGGAACAGTAAGCATTGGCAAGTCATTGTCATTTGATTCTCCATCTGTGTGCCTTCTTTGATGTAGCTTTATTTCCATGGTTTTTCATTGCCTGGAACCCTGAGAATATCATGGCTCATCCTGGTATCATGCTCATGTTTCAGTCAGGAGGCCTAGGTTATGCTGAATTTCAAAAGAATCACCAATTGTCAGTGATTTTACACAGTTTTAAAATTTATTTTGCATGCTGTGTCCAATATGAGTTGCCAGGGAGGCCCTAATTATTGACTACTGCCACAGTGAGATAGAGACTTGGCAAATCAGGTTCTGACTCTCAAAGTATTCACAAGGAAGTGACACACATCACTTTGCCTCACATTACATTAGCCAAGTCAAATCACTTGGACATGCCCAACTTCAAAGGAGATGAAAACTACAGTCTTACCAAGTTCCCAGAAAAAGCAGAATTGATTTGGTAACCAGCTCTAATGACTAACTTATCCACCTATTCCTATTTCCTGCATGCTTGCAATTGCCACTGCCCTTCTTTGATGATTCTTCCCACTCCCACTTTCTTCTCTCACTTTAAACTATTTTCATTGTATTTTTGAAATTCCATTCCATAGTAAACACTCTTAACCACATCCAAATTGTTTAACACCTCCTTATAAACTAACAGCTGAGTATCTCACAAGAAAAACTGCTTGTCCTGTTACCCTTATAGTCATTCTCTGTCATATTCCTCATACTGTTAACTATATTTTGGACATTATCCTTATATAACTTCAAAATGACATTTTAAAAATAAAAGCTTTATTAAATAACACACACACACACACACACACTCATAAAACCAAATAATAACTATGACAAAAACAAAATCCTCTTACCACTTTCTATCCTTTCCTAATGTCAACTGAAGATCATTTTCTCCCCAGCTTTCACCAGGTTGTCTTTGGCTCTGATAACACAAGAGTCAGTACAATTATGTTCATTTTTCCTCCAAACCGTTAGTTCTTTCATATATTCAAATAATATATATCCTAGATCTCATGGTAAATAATTTCACTCCTCTTGACAGTACCCTCAAGTATTTTTTTTTTCTTTCTCTTCTACCATATGGACAATTCCAACACCAGTGTAATAAAAAGATGAAAGATTTCCCTTATTTCCCTTCTCTATTTATACTTTAATGCTCTATACCCTGGTTTGTAACTTAGGTTGGTTCTCCATGTGCTTGTCAATTCTTTTGTGTGATTTTTACCAGATAGTTTGTATTTTTTGCCCAAAACCTCACCAAAGTCCTCTGCTTCCCACCCACCACCTTTCTTCCATTTCCTCCTTCCCTCTCAACAAATTGACCTATTTTCCCTTCAGAAATAACATAGAAGCCTGACTCACCATGATAAATGAAGGTACTTAGGCATTCAGCCTTGATTGCTGCTTTCTGTTAAAGTAGAAATTAAATAAAAATCATTTCTCTAAGCTCCATTTCCATCCCCCCGCCCCCCACCACCAGTGCACACTTATGGATCATGTAAGCATTATATCTCTGTATAGCATCATCTCTCTGTATAGCATCTTCATGCCTTTCCAAAGGCCCTTTCCATTATAATTTACCAATGGTCAACATCCTTTATTCTGTGGAAACCCACCTTTCTTGGCACTATACCTTCTATCAACGATTATGGCTTCTCTTTCTTCATTTCAGTTTCTTGAAATCCTCTACTCACATAGTCATACATTCTCTCTTCCTCTCTTTCCTATTGTGACATTTCATTACTTACTCTATCGATGTAATTTATCTTGCCATCCTTTAACTTTTACTGATTCTTGGTTAAGGTAAATAGTATCTTCTTTTTTTTTCTTAAGTACCTCTAACAGCCTGTCTTCCTATTACCAGGCTGTTTATTGCCTGATCTGGCAACATCTTGTATGGTGGTTTTTCCTATGTTTCTTAGTCCTAATCATAGTTTTTATTTCATACACACACACACACACACACACACATGTATATGGTTCTATGGTTTTATAAGATGTATATGGAGAAGCTGGGTAAAGGACATATGGTGAAGGGATATATAATCTATAATGAAAGGCCACTACACATCTATAGAATGTCTACAAAAATTTTAAAGAAATAGCAGCCGGGTGTGGTGGCTCACACCTGTAATCCCAGCACTTTGGGAGGCCAAGGTGGCAGATCACGAAGTCAGGAGTTCCAGACCAGCCTGACCAACAATGTGAAACTCCATCTCCACTAAAAATACACACACACACATACACACAAATAGCTGGGTGTGGTGGCATGCACCTGTAGTCCCAGCTACTCAGCGGGCTAAGGCAGGAGTATTGCTTGAACCCGGGAGGCAGAGATTGCAATTAGCCAAGATTGCGCCACTGTACTCCAGCGAGACTTTGTCAAAAAAAAAAAAAAAAAAAAAAAAAAAAACAAGAGGAAAAAGAAATGGCAACAGCAAATGCTGGTGAGGTAAAGTGGTACAGCCACTTTGGAAGACAGATTGGCAGTTTCTAACCTGGCAGTCCCACTCCTGGTATTTATCTGAGAGAATTAGAAACTTATATACACACAAATTAACTTGCCTATGAAGGTTTTTGAAAGTTCATAATTGCCAAAAATATTGTAAATAACTCAGACGAACTTTGACTATGAAATGAGTAAATAACCTCTGATACACATATACGTTCCGTACATTGGAATTCTTCTCAGTGATAAAAAGGATAGACTATTGATTCACACAATAACATGTATGAATCATAAATACATTTGCAACAACAGAAGTGGAGAACATTATGCTACATGAAGTAAACCAGTCACAAGAATACAAATGTCTTATGTTGCCACTCATATGTAGGAATTAAAAGTATTCATCTCATGGAGGTAGTGAATAGAATGTGATTACCAGAGGCTGGGAAGGATAGAGGGGAGGGGAGGATGAAGAAGGCTTGGCTAATAGGTACAAAAATGCAGTTAGGTAGAAGGAATAAAATCTAGTGTTTTGTAGTACAATAGACCAACTATAGTTAACAATAACTCAATTACCCAGATAAGATCATTACACTTTCATGCTCATGTCAAAATATGATGTGTACTCCATAAATGTGTACAAAAACTATGTTTTCATAAAAATTAGAAATAAAAAATACACAAAAAACAAAGCAAACAAAAAAACAAGATGCCAAAGGCTACACATTGCATAATTCCCATTTATATGATGCTCTTAAAACAGAAAACTCTAGGTAAAGAAAACACATCATTGGATCCTTTATAAAGGTGTAACACAGTGACAGTTCTGAGGAGAGGGAACTGTTCTATATGTGACAGTTGTGAACTTTACTTTTCAAACCGTAAAGCTGTAAAAATATAAAAAGTGAAATACGTGCATGTGACTTTTAAAGATCAATCAGATTGTTGAGGGGGTACATGGAGTGCAGATGGTGACAAAACAATCCTAACTGTATTAACAATGAATCGTAGACCCACACTGAATGGTATGGTAAAGAAAGGAGCAAAACTGAGTAACTTTGGCAAAAAGACATTTGACTAAAAGGCCCAATACAAACAAACAGTTCCAAAACACTGTACTCTGATAATTTCAATTCTTAAAAGGTTATTGGTTGAAATTCTGAAATTAATTTACATGTAGACTAGAGCTGAGCAAATTATTAAATATATCTTAAGAATTAGGATTATTTCTGTTGTGAAAGGCAGCTACAAATAAGGAAATGAGAATGGTAGAATGAACCTCATGATACTCATTGGCATTGGAGGTATTGAAATGGAATTATAGTTTTAAAATTTATATACAGATAGAGGAATAAATATAAATGTGTATATACATGAGTTGGTACACATGCATATGTATCCTAGCTCCGTATACTGATAGGTGCTAGAAATTGTAACATTCCAATAACAAGGAATATACTAGCATCCAGATCTTGGTTTTGAAATACTGTTCTCTGTATCATGGAACCAGGGCTCCTTGGACATACAGTCAATCATAAGACCACAGCAGAGACAACACAAGATGAGTGAAGGCAGAAAAAAATGAAATAAATCTGGAGAATCTTGTGATGCCAGAAAGAAAGGGAGTGAAAAAATATATAAATATTATATACATATAATATTTATTAAATATAAATTTATGTTTATTACGTGTAAGTCAGTTATAATGATTATTATATCTATATATCTATGTATCTATCTATCTGTCTCTCTCTATAGAGAGAGAGATGAAAAGGACACAGGAGCCAACATGAAAGAGTACCTAGTGGATGAAGATGAAACAACATGAACAGTAAAATAACCATGGCATAAGATTAGATTCCAAAGAATAAAATCCATATCTATGAGTCAGATATGATTATTATAAACAACTGAAGAAATAAATTGCAAATGAATTACTACACAGAGGAATCTCGAAACTGAAGGATGAATGAGGAAAATAGAAAACTTTATTACACCATATTATCCTGCAATAATTTTTAATATGGTGTTGCAGGCAAATTCCTCCTATGGATCTTCAGATAAGTAGGTCAAAATTTATATGCACATATATGCATAGATCCTTATTACATCTCCCTAAATATTTTATAATTACAAAGAAAAAATAGTAACTTTACAGTGGAGAATCATAGCAGGTATTTCCTTTAGCCATGGGATCAAAGTTAGTATCACTAAAAACACAAATCAACGTTATATGCCCCCAATTTAATGCACAGAGAAGGGTAAATTACCTCTGTGAATAACTTCCCAGAAATGTCTAATCTCAGTCTAATCATGAGGAAATGTCATGCAAACCCAAATTGAAGTATGTTACAAAAATACATTGTAAAATATAATTGACAGTGTTCTTTAACAGAATGAAGGCCATGAAAGATAAGGAAAAACTGAAGAAATTTCACAGATTGAAAGAAACTGAGGCTGCCTGACAACTAAGTAGATTGTACTGGTCTTGATTAGATCTTGGAGCAATAATTTTTTTAAAAAATTTAATTTGTGTGGATATATATGTGCCTCTATTTATGAGGTACATGACATATGGACATACAATGCATAATAATCACATCAGGGTAAATAGGGTATCACCTCAAGCATTTATCCTTTCTTTGTGCTACAGATAATCCAATTATACTATTTTAGTTATTTTAAAATGTACATAAATTGTTGTTAAAATAATGATTTTTAAAACAAGTATATTAATGGAAAAACTGGTGAAATCAAAGTTCTGTACTTTGGTTAATAGTATGGTACCAAGATTATTTTCTTAGTTTGACAAATGTCGTATGGTTATAAAAGATGTATATGGAGAAGTTGGGTAACAGGTATATGGTAATTCTTCATACTGTTTTTGCACATCTTTTATAAAGCTATATTATCTCAAAATGTTTTTAAAAAGTGAAAAAAAAAATCTTGAAGCTTTTTTTTCCCCCTTACCCTTTCATTCTTCTGGATTCACAGAGAATCTTTACATTCTTCTGTGAAATACGTATTTGAGAAACTTTGCTACTTGCAATAGTAACCTTCATACTATCTATTTGTCTTTTAATGGTACCTTGATTCAGTGTTATTTATGTATACCATCTTGGGAGAAATGTGAGTAAAATTGTCATTATAGCTGATGTACTTCAAGACTATGATCACTGAATTGATTCCCTCATATTTTCATACACCTTCTTATTGATTCTTTCCCTGCTTATCTATTGATATCTAATTAAAATGTTGCTCAAATTTTAAGTGAAAGTGTTATGTAAAACGTAATTCTATTATGAATCGTTTCTTGTTGGCTTTTATGCTAGATGAACATGCTTTTTCCTCAATAGCAATGATATATATTCACTTAAAATAGTATTTCTTTGATAACCTGGAACTATAGCTGGGTTGAATCTGCAATTTTTTTTTCAACTTTTTGTTGTTGCTGTTCAAGAAAGATGTGGCTTTGGAGCATGCTTGCTTTAAGCCATGGTATGTCTGGTGATTACAGAAGGGAAAGTTTTATAGCAATCCAATATTTCCTAACATACTTTATGCTGGTGTTCTGAAGGTATATCTTTCAGTTGTTTCTTGATTACCCACTGCTGACAGGTGAGAGCTTTACAGCTGTTTGATTCAGCAGTTGATATGTCTATTCTTTGAGAACACAATTGGCAGTTTGGCAGTCAGCGTTCTTAAATGATCAGTGGAGCTCAAACAGGATCCCTTGTTTTATGTAGCTCTTTCATGAAGACTACAATATGTTTACCAGCTGAAAAATATCATACATAATGAGCCCTAAACTTTAAATCTAGTGAAGCCTAATTGCCTCTCTTCGGAATACTGTTGCCAGTGACTGCAACAGCACTTTTGCAATACCTTACATAAGCTGAATGCATTTGAATTAGACTACCTTAATCACGTTGAGAAATCACAGAGTGGAGGACATTTACATTCTTGTAGCAGACATATTACCTGCTACCCAAACTTGAAGCCTGCTCATTTTAAGGTTTTGCCTTTTTTCTTTCACAAGACCACAATTTCTGACAGTATCCTAGAATCTCTGACTATAACACCTCTTGCATTAAGATTGGCATGGTGTTTGAGCGGTTCAAAATTGCTTAATATGCATATAGAGCCAATGTTGTAGCGCATACACCACTGTTACAAGTCAGCTTTATAGGCACTCAGCAACCTGTTTTCTCTGTTAACATTAAGAGCCAAGCACACATCCATCTTCTAATACAATAGCAAGAGAAATTTTCATCTTGGCTGGGAGAAGGCAAGTGGGGGAGTCAGGTAAATGAATTGAAAAAGGACATGAATTAGGAACAGGAAGACACAGATTTTAAGACACAGTTATTAAACACATAGCTTTATATGGGGAAGTAATTTTAATTTTCTGAATCTCAATGTCTTTCTCTTTAAGATACTGATAAAAGGAATTGTCCTGTTTACCTCATAGGGTTGTGCCATTGATGAATTTGGAAGAGATGCTATGTAAAATTGAAAGTTCCAAACAAATTTATCTTGATATTGCTGTTGTTATGCTCTGAATTGATACGGCTCTCTCTCTTACTTCTAAGTTCTCATCTTTGGCAATTTCCAGCAAAAGTTTCTAAATGTCCACAGTTTCTGAGGCAATAATACCATGTGGAAATCAAAATTACTCTCATTTATATGGAAATAAGGCCTATGCAGAAGTCTACTAAGCAGAAGAAACCCAAGTTTTCTGTAATTTGGAGCTATGGGTGGATGTTATCTAGATATTTAAATTAAAAGTCTAGAGAGTCAAATTGATTACTAATCATAATACTGGCTTGCAGTGATGTTCATTTTAAGATTGTGTACATGTAGAAGGGAGAGAGTTCAATGCATAGATCACACTTTTTACAGCAATAGTTACCTCTTTTGGCTTTAGACTCAAGAATTATCATTCAATGACACTTTCACTTCATATCTTTTCTAAAATTACAGTCTCTTTCCTTACGCTGGACATCTATTGTCCCCTGTTTGGCTTTATTTTCCTTCCTAGCATCTATAATTATCTTACCCACAATATATTTTATTCATTTATCATCTTTAATGTTTGTCTGGCCTACTAAAGTGTAATAATGTCCAGGAGGTAAGATAGTTTTGTCTGATTCTTTACTGCCATATTTTCAGACCTCCAGTATCCAATAATGCCAGCCAAAGCGTCTCAAAAACATTTGTTAAGTAAAAGATAAAGCACTAAAAAGAATTAGGTTAAATATATTTTTCTATCTATCCTTCCTCTCTCTTCTCCAATTAAACATTTCAAATCTCTTTAGGTACTATTATAAATCTTAATTTTAAAAATAAAATTGAATTGATTCTTTGGATATTATTTAATATTTTAGTAAATAATATTCAGATATTTATTACCTTTGAAAATTAAATCACTTTGAACTCTATCTCATAGTCTTATAAACTAACCTTCTTTTGCTATATGTGGCTTGTTTAGTAATATTAATGATCGTGACAAAGTGACCATAATTTATTCACTTAATTCATTAAAATTTTTAAACTTTCCTGGGAAAAAAAAGGTGTTTTTTTTCTTTTGTATTGCAGCTGTGTCTCAATGAATTCTACACTGTTCACTCTCCAGATAACCCATTCTTTTAATTCTGTAAATCATCACACTTGGGGAGACAAAGTTGGAGAATTGGACCCAGTGGTGGTAACCATAGTTCAGAAAGAAAGTTGACATTCTAAAGGAAAACAAGGATTATCAATGATTAAAATTTTCAAAATAAAGCAAATAATAAATAAATTGATGGACAATGCAATGGAAAGAATACAAATACTGAATCTATGACTTTCTGCTATGTATGTTTTTGAAGAAATGCTATGAGTGTGTTAGAATCTTTCAGAAGAAGGATTGACTACATGTAAACTATCTTCAGACACTAAGTTTCTATTACTGTTAATATGTTATTCTCTAAGAAATAAATGATTATGGGTCAAATGATCTCTCTACTAGGTAACTAAAAGCAACAGTGTAAGATACCTATTTACATTTTTTAAATGCTTACATATATTACAGTTTTTGTGTATGTGTCTACATGTTGTGTGCATGCACAGTGTTTCCTTTTTGGCCTGCTTTAGGCAATGGGATCTTTGAATTTGAGAGGTACTTGATTTATTCTGTATTTTCCCACTAACTTGCTCGTAAAAATGTATTGAAGCTGGCAGATCCTATGAGAATATCTGACCTTTAATCAAATCGTTGGGTCAAAATTATGTCTTCTGGAGTCAACTTTTGTAACCTTATTGTGTACAGAGATTAAGACTACCCAATTTTAAATTTGTAAATAGCTAAATTGTTTATAGTAAAATATTTATGTGATTCTTGGGTTCTCTGTAAAATCTCTCCTTCATAACTCGTATATACTGCTTGAATTTTCATTTATCAAAAAGTTTGTATGTTCTTTCTCTTTATCATATTTTGATTATTTGTGTAGTTACAGTTTCTCTAATATAATTCTAATTCCTTTTAATTTTCTGGCCATAGGAAGATTATTTTTTCTTCTTCATCATTTTAATACGTTTCTCTTAATTTGACAAAATTTACCTGAAAGCACCTCTCTTTGCTAATTTGAACTCTACCATGAAATGTTGGTTTTATTTTCTCTTTGTAGGGACCTTTTCACTACTTAAAAAAAAAAAAAAAAGCCCAAGCTTCTTCTTATTGGTTCTTCTATAGCAGTGGTTCTCAACTCTGCACACTAGAATCTCCTGAGGAGCTTTAAAAACACAGTGATGTCAAAACTCTACAATGGACCATTTAAACCAGTATATCTCAGGGGATAGGATCCTAGATCAGGGTAATTTTTTAATACTCCCCCTGTGATTCTAATGTGCTTCCAGGATTGAGAAGTATTAGTCTATACACTCCATGTTGAATTTGTCAACAAAGCAATTAGGGGATATTTCTTCTGTAACTTGAATCTGAGAGTTAATCAATATTTAAAGTCCCACTCCATTAATATATGCCACCTTTATGCTGTTTCCTAATCAGCATTAGGAAAAAATCAGTGGCGAGTAAATAATATATTCTTAAGAATACTGTCCCTTTGTCTAATTTCCCCAAGTTGTTTTCTCTCATGGTTTTACATAACTTTTAGTACTATTAATTAATGATATGAACTTTAAGTTCAGTTAAATCTGCTGGGTTTGAATGATTTGATATATTTCAGCTTCTTAATTTAATAATTGAAGTCAATAAAGTAAACAGGCAGCCCACAGAATGGGACAAAACATTTGCAAACTATCCATCTGACAAGGGGTCAAGGGGTCAATAACCAAAATATACAAGGAGATCAAACAACTCTGCAGTAAAAAAATATATATCTGATTTTAAAATGGACAAAATATCGGAATAGACATTTGTCAAATAAAGACATACAAATGGCAAACAGGTATATGAAAAGGTGCTAAATATCATTGATCAGCAGAGAAATACAAATCAAAATTACAATGAGATATCATTTCACCCTAGTTAAAATGGCTTTTATCCAAAAGATGCCAATGCGGATGTAGAGAAAAGAGAACCCTACTACACTGTTGATGGGAATGTTAATTAGTATAACCACTACCATGAACAGTTTGGGAGTTCTTCAAAAAAACTAAAAATAGAGCTACCGTACAATCCAGCAACCCCACTGCTGGGTATATACCCAAAATAAAGGAAATGAAAAAGACATCTGTATTCTCATATTTGTTGCAGCACTATTCACATTAGCCAAGATTTGGAAGCAAGCTAACTGTCCATCAGCAGATGAATGGATAAAGAAAATGTGGTGTATATACAAAAGAGAGTACTATAAAGCCATAAGAAAGAATAATATTCTGTCATTTGCAATAATATAGATGGAACTGGAAGTCATTATGTTAAGTAAAATAAGCTAGGCACAAAAAGACAAACTTCTCATCTTCTTGCTTGTTTATGGGAGCTAGTAATTAAAACAACTGACTTCATGGAGGTAGAGTAGGATTGTTACAAGAATGTGGGAAGGTTAGTGAGGGAGGGGACGGGGGATGTTGGAATGGCTAATGGGTACAAAAACAGAAAGGATGAAAAGACCCTGTATTTGCTAGCACTACAGAGTGATTATAGTGAATAATAATTTAATTGTACAATTTAAGATAACTGAAAGAGTATAGTTTGATTGCTCATAACACAAATAATAAATGCTTGATGGGGTGGTTGCTCTATTTACCCCAAAGTGATTATTACCCATTACATGCCTGTATCAACACATTTCACATAATCCATAAATATATATATATACCTACTATGTATTCACAAAAATTAAAAATTAACGGAAGAATCAAGGTTGTCCATGAACGCTCTGAAACTTCAAATTTGTTTGCATTTTTATATTCTTGCGTTTTTCTTGGAAAAAGAGAGTATACATTTTTTTTCAGTTTCTGAATGAAGTCTGTGGCCTTCAAGGAGTTAACAGTTTCAGGGCTAGGACATCTTTCAGTGCATTTTTTTTTTTTTTCACGGAAAGTTGGTTCTCTGACCCGAAGAATGGTTGCAAGAACCAAGTGTAATACGTACGTATGAAAGAAGTTATAACTGGAAATACTAAACGAATGTATAATTGAAACCATAGCTTCTTATGGGAGAAATCAGTTAGTAGAAATGTATATATTTGATGACTTAGAAAAATATTAGAATATTGGAAAAAAGGTTGTGGTCTTATAAAGAGATTTGGTTAGGGGACAGAGAAAGAAAATGGTTGACGCAAGCAATTATGAGACTTTTCATTCATCCTTCAGGAATCTCTGCTTCTGAAAGCAAATTGTAAAATTTTAAAAAGTAACATTTTATTTTTAAAAGATATATTGATAGCCTGGTACGATAGCTACTTGAAAAATAAAATTCCACCCTTTGCTATGTGAGAATAAATATTATGAAAAGGTTTTGGATAGTAGAAAATAATGGCAAGAGACAATGTGAAACATGATGATCTTAAATCAAGGGAAGAGAAGAAACCTACAAATTTAGTTTGAAAATAAGACCTCAAAATTGATTCAAATGTGGGATTCTATTACATCTTTAATTCTGGTGGCTTGTGCATCAAATTAGAAACAGGTTCATATCTATAAATTACAGAGCAGTCATATAGGATTTGATCAATCACACACATTTAGAAATGCTTTTCAAACATTTTCATCAGGCAGTTCTGGCAACAGCCTGACAGTTAATACTTTAGACATTTTTCGGGAAAAAAATGAAGAGTCCAGTATGATTGATGTTAGCAGATTTTAAGATGTTTTGTGCAGATACAAAAAAGATGGTGGCAGAATGAATATATGGTCTTTGTTTATCCCTAGTAATAATAATCTATTGAGTTTAGTAAGGACTTTCTCATTTTAAAAACCTCAAGTTTAACATGTGTACAGAAGGGTAAAACTAATGATGGCTGGGTAGACAGTTCAGCTTATTTAAATGCTTGAATCTTGCTGAATTTTCTTTGGTAACAAATGTAATATATAACTGAGATATAAAGTTGCCCTAAGTTTTCCTAGGGGAATAGATATCAAAGATTTTAAGTATTTTTATCTTATAAGTTTATTGTTGTGAAAATTGTACTTTAATTGCCGTTTATAATATACAATACCAATTGTTATCTGTTTTTTTCTGTCTCAGGCTATATCTATTATAGTCAAATAACTGAAAATGTTGGTTCATACAAAATTGCATATATCTTAAAAGGAAGCTTTCTTTGTCATTCTGTTTATGGATTTGAGGAGATATTTGAAATATAAGAGAAACTTGATGTGACCTGTTTTAACCTAGGTGTAAGGAAGCCTTCCTTTAATGTGGCAGAACCAATTAATTTGAAGCAAATGATAGGATAATTATTAGTGCCAATAAAGCTAACAGTTAATTTTTTTTTGTATACAAACATAAATACTGTTTCATATTGCTTATTTTCAATATAAATTCAGATTATTTTAAAGATAACTTTTCTCATATGCTTTGATTGTTTTGTTCACCTGCAAGGCTCTTAGGAGGAAGTCATAACTTCATTTTAATGTATTGAGACTCCTTTCTTTAAAAAGCTAAGCATCAGAGTCTGTGGTGGCATGTTAGGTAGCATGTCATGTCTTGCTACTCATTACAAACAGTATCCTAAAGGGAGTTAAACCAAATCCATAGAAGAGCTGAATGTTAATTGTAATATTGCTCTGCAGCTCATTTGGTTCAAATAGATTATACATTATGCATGAAGCAAGCAAAACACTAGCAATATTTCTGTTAACTGAAGTCATGACCTTCTTTTAGCTGATCTTTTAATGTGAAGCTAATAATAAAAAAGTCCAGATATTAACTAACACACTAGATAAGGAATACAGTGTATGTATATTGTATTCATATGCATATTCATAATGGTTCATTTTTAAACATTTTGTTTGCTATTAATAGTGTTTTTTATAGTCAGAAGACTGTGGATACTTTTATAAAACAGTAAATATCAATTTTAGAATAAAAGTAGATGATATATAATAGCAAACCATTTTGTAAGTATATATTACATAGTTAAATACATGCACAGATATTCATATTCTCTTTTTTAAACATTATAATTTTATATACGCAACAATGAATTTGCTTAAAGTTTCAAAATAATTCAGTATATCCACCGTTAAGTTTCTTATAAAAATAAAAATAATCCTTGCACCATAAAAAATTAAAGAATGTCTAAAAACCAACTTGAATTATAGACTTTTAAATGTTCAAATAAAATATATGTTTGAATTATATTTATATATGTCTGAAAAATGAATGACTAACCTCATTCAATCATTCATTAAATTAAGATTTCTTGAGCATGAACTATGTACCAAACAATGTATTAAAAGCTGAGAGTACATGGTTAGAAGATAGGTATGCCCCTGATTTATAGAGCTTACAATCTAGTATATGTATATATGTGATGTGATAAAATATATAGAAAAGAATGCAAGATTTTTAAATTCAAATTTAATTTTAGATACTGGGGTACACGTACAGGTTTATTACATGAATATGTTGCATGATGCTGAGGTTAGGGGTATGGATCCCAACACCCAGGTGGTGAGCATACTACCAATAAGGTAGTTTTTGCATCCAGGCCCCCCTTCCTCCTCCTCCCTCTAGTAGTCTGCAGCGTCTGTTGTTCCCATGTTTATGTCCATGTGTGTCCAGTGTTTTGCTCCTATTTATAAGTGAGAACATGAGGTATTTGGCTTTACTTTCCTGTGACAATTCACTTAGGATTATGGCCTCAATCTGCATCCATGTTGGTGCAAAGGACATGATTTCATTCTTTTTTATGGCTATGTAGTATTTCATGCTTCTGCACAGAAAAGTAAACTAGCAACAAAGTAAATAGACAGTCTACAAAATGGGAGAAAATATTTGCAAACTCTGCATCTGATAAAGGTCTAGTATCCAGAATCTATAAAGAACTTAAACAATTCAACAAGCAAAAATCAAATAACCCCATTAAAAAGTGGGCAAAGGACATGAACAGACACTTTTGAAGAGAAAATATACAAGCAGCCAATAAGCATATGAAAAAACGCTCAACCTCCCTAATTATCAGATAAATGCAAATCAAAACCACAGTGAGATACCATCTTACAGCAGTTAGAATGGCTATTATTCAGAAGTCAAAAATCAACAGATGCTGGTGAGGCTGCAGAGAAAAGGGAAGGCTAATACACTGTTGGTGGAAATGTAAATTATTTCAGCTACTATGGAAAGCAGTTTGGAGATTTCTCACAGAACTTAAAGCACATATTTAAAATATTATTGTTTCATACGTCAACTATTCTTAGTGTAAAAACAAATAGATTTAATAAATTAGTTGCTAAATAAGGTTACTACATTTTTTCCTGATTTATTATCTAAAGCACAGCTTATATATCTTTGTCTGATGTTCCAAAAATGCAAGAGTGTGAGTAGTATAGTGAATATTCAGAAAATTTTATCTTTCTGTATGTAAATGTGTTTTTGTCGTAATTGGCAGTTTCTTACAAAAATTCAAAGAATGATACCCTGAATGAGGTCTGCATTAAATACATTTTTTATATTATTGCTATCGCTAATAATTAAACTGTGATTTTTTTCTCAATATTAAAATATTACAAAATTATAGATTTCTTCTCAATATTAAAATAGTAACATTATATATTATGAGCAGTTATCTAGATTAAGAATATAATAATTTAAAAATAAATCTTGATGAAACATTTTTCAGAAAACATATATCATTGATGTTATGAAACAAATAATACTAAAATACAAGTTTGACAAGGTGAAAACTCAGCCAATTTTTATTTCTGTATATGATATTAAAATACAGTTTAACTGTTCCTCCTAATCAGTAAATTTAACTGGCTAAATAGTCTGGTTTTAAATAGACTGCAGATTCCATGTAACATATACCATTAAGTAATAATTTTTCACATTTAAATGTTTCACATGTTAAATGCTATATACCAGCAATCATGTTGTTTCTTAGAATTTATTATTAAATTGTGTATATATATATAGTTTATACAGTGTTTAATGCATCTCTATGTTTCCACTTAAGAATTACGTATTCAGTATAGTAGAATATGTTCCTCATTTATCTTATTGAAATTTTTAACTCAATTATATGACTGCCAGAATTTACATGAGACAATGAATATAAGATACCTAAAATAGTGAATAGTACATAGTAAAAGCTGTTAGCATTATCAGAAATTGTTATCAGAGAGGGTAATTCTAGGCAGACCAGATTCCTATAAGAGGATAATAAAAGGTGAATGGGGATTCATTTTAGGTGAGAAATACTATCACTATCAGCTGATATATGGAAGCCCAGATTTCTCTCTTAACAGCAGAACAATTGTAAAATCAGGATTGGAGTGAAGTGGATTTTCTGTTTAAACTCCAGTCTTTCTTTATGTCTCTCAAGTCTAGGTGATTTCTGATTTGACTTTGTAGAACAGAGATGTTACATCAGTAAAGTAACCAAGTGCACTTCTTTAATTCTAAGACACTGTTATTGATTTCTGATAACTCTACTTGATTTCTCTATCTTATTCTCTCTGTGATTGAACAACATTGAGAAACTGGGGCATAGGTGACAAAAAATATCTTTCCTATTAAAGGACTATGTATTCCTTTAATTCACATTTTATCATGTGATAAAATAAAAATCGTGATACATGTGAAAATTTAGCTCACATTTTATCAATTATTTACCTTGAGCATGACTTAAAATTATTACCAATATTCTTATTTTAAGACAGATTTTTAGTGATGATTTATGTATATATGAGAACAATTAATTTAATCACCAAATCTCCATGTCAACAATATGTCAAATGCATCTTCTAGAATTTTACAATACATTATATGCTATGATTTGCCCAAAGCTAGAACTTTTAGGAATATAATTATATCAAAGCAATTCTTTTTAAATATACAGTATCTGAAACTGACATTAAATAAACTATGATTAATATAATCTTACAAATCATCAGATTCATCTGTAAAATAATTGTATTAAATAATATATTACATTTGCACTATAATAGAAAATATTTTTTAAGATTTACAATTACCTGTGTTTAAAAACAATTAGTTAGAGTGAAAAAGGAAGGCCTTATACTGAGAGAAAAGACCTGAAATATGCCCTTACATACAGCAGGTAAACAGAACAAAAAAATTATAATGCTGTAATTTAAACCGTCTTAATCAAGTCATCTAACCTCTTGAACCTCAATTTCCTTAGTAGTTAAATGAGACTAATAGCATCTAGGCCTACTTCCAAACAGCAATATAAGGCCAATACTGTTAAAATGCTTATCAAGCTATGTACATATAATGATGTGGATATGATTGTGTTGACAGAAATTAGAACATATTATCCTTGTTATGGTCTTATATATCTTTATCCGAATAAAATCACATATTTTTTCTTTTAAAATAGAAATGCATGTAATCAGAGAATTTGATTTTATGTTCATGATAAGTGTTTTGATTAGAAAAAAAAGAAAGAATTAAATTTCACCTTAATTTACTTTTAAGCTATATTTAGAGGATATTGCTTATAAAAATGTAAGAAGAATGTATAATCTGGGCATAAATTGAACTGATTATGTAAATATATTGAAAATGAGTTGGAGGTATAAATCACAGATGTCGACTTGATGGAGTTCGTTACCAGCAAAATCTACTGCTCACAAATCTCAGTGTGTTAATTACAAGAAGGCATCTGGTATACAAATTTATGCTAAGCTAAGAAACATACAGATTAATGTTGAATACAGTATGTCAAATAGATATGGCATCATCTACCTTCACTTGCTAGATGTATTCAGCCATAATTGTTGCATTAGTTAATGTAACTAAAACAAATCATAGTTATTAGGTATAATTAATAGTATTATAGGCAAAAGAGGTGTATTTGTGTGTGTATTGCACACGTAAATTATACTTAAAGAGTTGAGAGTCTAGGGAGAAGTAAAAAGACGTTACATATGAATCTATTCTATGGGAGAAAACTTATTTTTAACTTTAGATTATAAATTTCTAAAGCTTTAGAAAATAAAAATATAAGAATAGGAGTGCTTGATGTCATGTGGTATTAGCCAAACACAGTCCTCAACAATTGATCAAGTGTTATTAAAAGAAACCCCATGTTAATTTTTGTATAAGGTGTAAGGAAGGGGTTCAGTTTCAGTTTTCTGCATATGGTTAGCCAGGTTTCCCAACACCATTTATTGAATAGGAAACCCTTTTTTCATTGCTTGTTTTTGTCAGGTTTGTCAAAGATCTGATAGTCATAGATGTGTGGGGTTATTTCTGAGGACTCTGTTATATTCCATTGGTCTATATCTCTGTTTTGGTACCAGTACCATGCTGTTGTGGTTACTGTAGCTCTGTAATATAGTTTGAAGTAAGGAACGGTAATGCGTGCTTTGGATTATCTTGCCTATAAGGGCTCTTTTTTGGTTTCACATGAAATTTAGAGTAGTTTTTTCTAATTCTGTGAAGAAAGTCAATGGTAGCTGGATGAGGATAGCATTGAATCTATTAATTACTTTGGGCAGTATGGCTATTTTCACGATATTGATTCTTCCTATCTGTGAGCATGGAATGTTTTTCCATTTGTTTGTGTCCTTTCTTATTTCCTTGAACAGTGGCTTGTAGTTCTCCTTGAATAGGTCCTTCACATCCCTTATAAGTTGTATTCCTAGGTATTTTATTCTCTACATAGCAATTGTGAATGGGAGTTCACTTGTGATTTGGCTCTTTGTCTATTACTGGTGTATGGGAATGCTTGTGATTTTTGCACATTGATTTTGTATGCTGAGACTGCTGAAGTTGCTTATCAGCCTAAGGAGATACTGGGCTGAGACTTAAACATAAGACCTAAAACCATAAAAACCCTACAAGAAACCCTAGGTAATATCATTCAGGACATAGGCAAGAGCAAAGACAGGCAACCTGCAGAATGGGAGAAAGTTTTTGCAATCTATCCATCTGACAAAAGGCTAATATCCAGAATCTACATGGAACTTAAACAAATTTACAAGAAAGACAACCCCATCAAAATGTGGATAGAGGATATGAACAGACACTTCTCAAAAGAAGACATTTATATGGCCAACAAACATATGAAAATAAGCCCATCATCACTAATCATTAGAGAAATGCAAATCAAAACCATAACAAGGTACCATCTCATGCCAGTTAGAATGGTGATCATTAAAAAGTTTGTAAATAACAGATTCTAGAGAGAATGTGGAGAAATAGGAATGCTTTTACATTGTTGATGAGCATGTAAATTAGTTCAACCATTGTGGAAGACAGTGTGGCGATTTTTCAAAGATCTAGAACCAGAAATACCATTTGACTCAGCAATCCCAATTCTGGGTATATACTTAAAGGCTAAAAATCATTCTATTATAAAGACACATGCACACATATGTTCACTGCAGCACTATTCACGGTAGCAGAGACTTGGAACCAACCCAAATGCCCACCAGTGATAGACTGGATTAAAAAAATGTGACACATATATACTATGGAATACTATGCAGCCATAAAAAATGATGAGTTCATGTTCTTTGCAGAGACATGGGTGAAGCTGGAAACCATCGTTCTCAGCAAACTAACACAGGAACATAAAACCAAACTTGCATATTCTCATGAGTAAGTGGGAGGTGAACAATGAGAAAACATGGACACAGGGAGGGAAACATCACTCACTGGGGACTGTCAGGGGGCTGGGAGGCTAGGGTGGTAGGGGAGGGATAGCATTAGGAGAAAACCTAATGTAGCTGACTGGTTGACCAGTGCAGCAAACCACTGTGGCACGTGTATACCTATCTAACAAACCTACACGTTCTGCACATGTATCCTAGAACTTAAAGTACAACAATAATAAAAAAAACCTGAAAATTACTGCCTATCTTCTTAGAAATACTACATTTTCTCCAAAAGCAAGCCTCTTTTAATAGGGCTTAAATTTTTTTTAATCTATTTGTAAATCATCTATGTGGAAACATTATTGCTTATTTTGCCCTTCATAATTTTAATGATTTTTATGGTTTATTTTGTTCGTCATGTAGGTTTGCAATAAAAATGGCATAGCATCTATACCTAAATGTTTCATGTTAACATTTACTTCCTAATTCTTTATAATTGCTATTACAAAGAAAAACTAACTATAAAATACAGAAAATGTTATATCTTCAGAGATCTAATTCTTATGTCTTACCTGACATTAGAATCCAAAATTATTAGAAACATATATTCCTCAATGAAAGGAAAGGTGGTCTGGTCTATTAAATTTCTAAAATGATAAGCTAATAATTTGTGATTATATGTTACATTTTCAAATACAAGAATGAATCCAGTCAATATATCAGCTTTAACATTTATTTGTAATTACTCATTTTCATGTACTCATTTATCAATTATTTATTGAACACAAGATATCCTGGGTATGCTTATAGGTGCCAGGTATATAACTGCAAAAAAGCAGTTCAAATCTTTGCATTTAGGAAGCTTGCAGTCTAGTGGGAATATAAAGACAAAATTTTTGAAAAGCAAATAAATTTTTTGTCTTTGTATATGTGTATGAATCTAATAATTAAGTTATGTGTACAATATTAATACAGGGAAATGCAAAAGTGATTATAACCCCGCTTCTAATCTATTCTTCCAGAATTTAAAGAGTAGGGGTAGTAAAGTTGTTAACTTTTAAAAAGGCATAAAGCAAAATATGTAAATGACACAGAATTTCAAATAAATGTTCCCTGGAGGATGAAACCAAGTACAAAAATGTCTGCCTGAAATGTATAAGGGAATGTTATGGAATTAATAGATAAAGCCTTATGCATGGATAAAAGCTAGAGTGTCAGATATGATTTAAAAACTGGAGGAAAACTATAACTTATATAAGGATAATATAGAGAAAAATTAAAAAGCAAATTGAGACCAGATTGCAGAGTCATTTAAGTTTCAAGCCAAACTAATGACAAATAGGCTTAAGAAATGTCCAAAGTGCTTTAGGCTGATTAATCCAGTGATTTTATGCCAGGTTAATTTGAGATAGAAAGAAGAGGAGTATCTATAAAAGTAGAACATATAATAGGATGGTTACTGAAAACTCCAAGCATAATATATAAGACCTTCTATTAGGATGAGAGTAATAATTATTTTTATGAACACTGACTTTTACATCCTATTTTCTGTTTTTTGTTTCATCTTATTGTTGGTAAGTACATACTAGTTGTCAAATTTTTAATTCATTTATTAATATAAAATAAAAACACATAAATCTATTATTACACACAGCTTTTGCAATTGTATCTAAATGATGTCATTAGTTTCCTAATATTGCTTTTTTTCCTGTCTACCAATTTAAATTTCGACATAGAGAAAATAACTACATCCCTCCAAAAGATTTCCCTAATGGATCAATCACTTAGACAATTAAGCCCACTTTAAATTGACTACTGAGATAGGAGAAAGATGGGAGAGTAGAAGTCTCTACCAATTGTCCTCTTCCCTCACAATGACAGCAATTTAACAACTATTTACATAAATACACAAAAAAAATGCACGTTCATAAGAACCAAAAAATTAGATGAGCACTCAAACTATGTGGTTTTAACTTTATACTGCTGAAAGAGGCCCTGAATAGGTAAGCAAAATAGTCTGGAATCACCAGTGCCAGCCCTCTCTCATGCCCCAGCAGCTGCAGCTTGGTGCATAGAGTGTTTCTGTGTGCTGGGGAGAAGAAAGCACACTAATTGTAAAGCATTGAACTCAGTGCTGCCCTGTCATAATAGAAAAGAAAACCAGACCAAACTCAGCTGATGCCAAACCACGGAGGGCCCGTTTAAACCATCCCTAGCCAGACGAAAATTGCTGATCCCAGTAGTCCGAACTTGAGTTTCTGCAAATCTTGCAGCAAATGCAGAGGTACTACATTGATGGTAGTCTCCCCAAGTCTCAGCACCTTCAGGCCAAAGTGCTCTGGAGCTCTAAGTAAACTTCGAAGGCAGTCTAGGCCACAAGGACTGAAACTTCGAGATGAGTCCTAGTGTTGAATTAGGCCCAGAGACAGTGTACTGGGCTCACAGTGTACATGTGACATATAGAGGCACTAGCCAGGGAAGCTAAGGGAGTGCTGTCATCATCCCTCCCCTAACCCCAGGCTGCACAGCTTGCAGCTCCAAAAGAGACCTTTAATCTCCACTTGAGAAAACTAATAGTTTTCTTTGCTTGTTTGTTTATGCAAACAATGTTAAGTTGTTATCAGCTTAAAATAATGGGTTATAAGATAGTATTTGCAAGCCTCATGGTAAACTCAAACCAAAAAAACACACAGTGTATGTACTAAAATAGAAAAGAAGGAAACTAAATCATATCACAAGTGAAAATTAACTAAAAGGAAGACAAGAAGGAAAGAAAGAAGAAAGAAAAGATCACAAAACTAATGGAATGGCAGGAGTAAGTCCTTACTTATCAATGATAACATTGAATGCAAATGGACTAAGCTCATTCGATCAAAAGACAGAGTGGTCACAAAGATAGGAAAACAAGACTCAATAATCTGATGTCTATATGAAACACACTTCACCTATAAAGATACACACAGACTGAAAATAAAGGACTGAAAAGAGATATTCCAATGGAAACCAAAAAGAGCAAGGGTAGACTTATGTCATTACCAAATAGATTTCAAGACAAACTACAAGAAGAGAAAAAGAATGCCAGTATATTAAGATAAATAAGTCAATTCACCAAGAGGATATAACAGTTATAAGTATATATGCACATAACACTGGACTCAGATGTGTAAAGCAAATGTTATTAGAGCTAAATAGAGAAGTGGGCCCCAATAAAATAATAGCTGGAGACTTTGACACCACACATTCCGCATTGGACAGATCTTCCAGACAGAAAATCAACCAAAGAAACATGAAGTTTATCTGTACTAAAGACCAAATGGATCTAATGAATATTTATAGAACATTTTATCCAATGACTTCAGATACACATTCTTTCCCTCAGCACATGAATCATTCTCAAGTATAGACCACATATCATGTCACAAAAAAGTCCTAATCATTAAAATAATTGAAATAATATCAGGCATCTTCTCTGACTACAAATAGAATAAAAACAGAAATAAAAAGAGGAGTTTAGGAAACTATTCAAATAAATAAAAATCAGATAATATATTCATTAATGACCAATGGGTCAGTGAAGAAACTAAGAAGACATATAGACCAATGAAACATAACGGAGACCTCAGAAATAACACTATACATCTACAGCCATCTGATCTTTGACAAACCTGCCAAAAACAAGCAATGGGGAAAAGAACTCCTATTCAGTAAATGGTACTGGGAAAACTGGCTAGCCATATGCTGAAAACTGAAATTTGATCTCTTCCTTACACATCATACAAAAATTAATTCAGATAGATTAAAGACTTAAATGTAACCCCAAACCACAAAACCCTAGAACAAAACCTAGGCAATACAATTCAGAACGTAGGCATGGGCAAAGACTTCATGACAAAATGCCAAAAGCAGTTGGAACAAAAGCCAAAATTGACAAATGGTATCAAATTAAACTAAAGAACTTCTGCACAGCGAAAGAAGAGTGAACAGCCAACCTACAGAATGGGAGAAAGCTTTGCAATCTACCCATCTGATAAAGGTCTAATATCCAGAATTTACAAAGAACTTAAACAAATTTACAAGAAAAGAAACAAAACTCCATCAAAAAGTGGGAAAACGATATGAACAGACACTCCTCAGAAGAAGACATTTGTGGGGCCAATAACATATGGAAATAAGCTTAACATCACTGATTAAGGAGATACTGCAATTGATACCACCGAAATTTAAAGGATCATTAGCGGCTACTATAAGCAATTGTATGCCAATAATTGTAAAACCTGTAAGAAATGAACAAATTACTGAACACATACAACCTAGAAAAATTGAACCATGAAGAAATCCAAACCTTGAACAGACCAATAACCAGTAACAAGATTGAATCTGTAATAAAAAGTCTCCCTAAACAAAATCACTGGACCAGTTAACTTCACTGCTAAAACCTCCCAAACACTTAAATCACTAAAACAAATCACACTCAAAGTATTCTGCAAAATACAGGAGGAAAGAATACTTCCCAACTTATTGTATGAGGTCAGTATTACCCTAATGCCAAAACCAGAAAAAAATGAAAGAAAACTACAGGCCCATATCTGTGACAAATATTAATGCAAAAAATCCTCAATAAAATACTAGCAAACCGAATTGAACAACATCTTAAAAAGATCATTCATCATGACCAAGTTGAATTTATTCCTGAGTTGCAAGGATAACTCAACATATGCAAATCAATCAATGTGATACATCAAGAAAATAATGGAGAAAAATGCATATTCATTTCAATTGATGCCGAAAAGCATTTCATAAAATTCAACATTCCTTCATTATAACAACTTTTAAAAATGGGATATAGAAGGAATGTAGCTCAGCATAATAAAACCTGCATATGACAAATTCACAGCTAATATCGTACAGAATGGGGAGAAACTGAAAGCCTTTCCTCTAAGATCTAGAACATTTCTGTTATTCAACATAGTATTGGAAGTCCTAGCTAGAGCAATCAGACAAGAGAAGGAAGTAGAGTGTATCCAAACTGGAAAGGAAGAAGCCAAATTATTCTTGTCTGCAGATGGTATGATCATGTATTTGGAAAAACCTAAAGATTCTACCAAAAAGCTACTATAACTGATAAAAAAAATTCATTAAATTTTCAGGATACAGTATCAACACACAAAAGTCAGCAGTATTTCTATATGCCAACAGGGAAAAATCTGAAAAAGAAATTTTAAAAAATCCATTTGTAGTAGCCACAAATACAATTAAATACCTAGAAATTAACTAAAAAAGTGAAAGATACCTATAATGAAAACTGTACAATACTGATGAAAGAAATTAAAGAGATCACCAAAACATGGAAAGATATTCCACGTTCATGGATTGAAAGAATAAATATTGTTAAAATGACAATACAGTCCATAGTAATCTACAGATTCAATGCAATCCCTGTCAAAATGCCAATGACATTTCTCACAGAAATAGGAAAAGCAATTATAAAAGTTATATGGATCCACAAAAGACTCAGAATAGTCAAAGCTATAATGAGCAAAATTAACAACATAAACATCATGGCACTGGCATAATAACAGACACATGGACGAGTGCAACAGAGAATATAATGCAGAAACAAGTTTACACACCTGCAGTGAACTCATTTTCAAGAAAGGTACAAAAGAATACACTGGAGAAAAGACAATCTGGTGATTAAATGGTGCTGGAAAAACTGGTTATATGCAGAAGAATAAAATTAGACCTCTATCTCCTGCCATATACAAAAAAATTAAGTAAAAATGGATTAAACACTTAAATCTAAGACCTTAAGCTATGAAACTACTACAAGAAAACATTGCAGAAACTCTCCAGGACATTGATCTGGGTAAATATTTCTTGAGAAATATCCCACAAGCCCAGGTATCTAAAGGAAAAGTGGACACATTGGATCACATCAAGATAAATAGCTTCTGCACAGCAAAGAAAAAAAAAGTAAAGAGACAACACACAGAATAAGAGAAAATATTTCCAAACCACACTTTCACAAGGGATGAAAAACCAGAATATATAAGGAGCTCAAACATCTATATAGGAAAAAATATAATAATCTGATTAAAAATGAGCAAAAAGTCTGTGGCAAAGAGACGTGTGAAAAGGTACTCCAAATCATTGATCATCAGAGAAATGCAAATCAGAACTATTATGAAATATCATCTCATCTCAGTTAAAATGGTTTTTATCCAAAAGACAGGCAATAACAAATACAAGAATGTGGAGAAAATAGAACCCTTGTACACTGTTGGTGGGAATGTAAATAATACAACTGCTATGGAGAACAGTTTGGAGGTTCCTTAAAAATCTACACATAGAGCTACCATTCTATCCAGCAATCCCACCACTGGGTATATACCCCAAATAAAGGAAAGCAGTATATGAAAGAGACATCTGTATTCCTATACTTGTTGCAGCATTACTCACAATAGCCAGGATTTGGGAGTAAACTAAGTGTCCATTTGAGATGAACAGATAAGGAAAATGTGGTGCATATACACAACGGAGTAGTATTCAGCCACAAAACAGGGATAGAGAGCAAAAGGAAGATTACCAGACACAGGTAAAGGCAGTGGGAGGGTGAGATGTAGGTGGGGATAGTTAATGTGTACAAAAAGTAGTTAGAAAGAAGGAATAAAACCTAGTATTCACTAGCACTACAAGGTGACTATAGACAAGAATAATTTATTTGTATGTTTTAAAGTAACTAAAAGGGTGTAACTGGATTGTTTGTAACACAATGGATAAATACTTAAAGGGATGGATACTTCATTAAACATGATGTAATTATTATGCAAGCATGCCTATGTAAAAATATCTCACATACTCCATAAATATATTGTATGTACTATGTACTCACAAAAATCAAAATATTTTAAATAATAAATTGACTCCTAGTTAACACTAACATCTCTCATATAACATAGATATCAATATATTTTTGCTAGATAAGAATGTATAAAACATGTAAAAACGTATAAGAAAAATAAAACCAAGGAAGTGATATAAAGTGAAGTTAATCATCATGACACAATAGAACAGTTTTATTCATTCTGGAACCATTAACAGTTGGAGATCTGGCATAGTTAACTAGGTAGCTTTAGATGAAGAGAAAAATGACAGGAAAGATCAAAACACATGTACTACAAAAGTGTAATAATTTGAATATAAATTTTAAAAAACCTTGGGAATATGCAGAATATTTAGAATATTTCTTCTAAATGGTTGAATCTGTTGTGAAAATCAAATACAAAAATTTAAAGCATTTAATCACACACTGTTTTTAGAAAAATTGTGACAAAATCAATACTTAATTTTTGACAGGTTGTTAGTTTATTGTTACTAAGAGAAATTCCTATTACCTCTCAGTGGATATACAGGTCTCCTGTTTATATGACCCTTTTTCAGCATTTTGTGTTATTGACATATTTTCTTTCTACTTCAAGGAGTTACATTCATTTATTTCTTGCTTGTCTTTGAGTAGAATGTAAGTTTTAAGTGGGCACAAACTTTTTCAGTCATAGCCATTGCAATATCTCTATGTCTAAAATTATGCAGGCTTATGGTGTGTAATCATTAAATATTTAATGAAATTTCCTTGATACTAGCCCATAATATCAATGTAATATAGAGTAAAATTGTTCTAAATTTTATTTATATATTTATACATTCGTTGATTCTTTTGAGATGGAGTCTCACTCTGTCACTAAGTTGGAATGCAGTGGTGCAATCTCAGCTCACTGCAACCTGTGCCTCCTGGGTTCAAGCGATTCTCCTGCTGTGGCCTCCCAGGTAGCTGGGATTATAGGCACATGCCACCATGACTGGCTAATTTTTGTATTTTTAGTAGAGATGGGGTTTCACCATGTTGCCCAGGCTGATCTCTAACTCCTGACCTCAGGTGATCCACCCACCTTGGCCTACCAAAGTGGTGGGGTTACATGTATGAGTCACCATGTCTGGCCAAATTGTCCTAATATTTAATAAATTATTTAAAAGCATAATTATTTGACTAGCTTCTTTTTATATATCCCATTTGTGAATTTCTTAAATGTTGCCCAATTTGCTTTTTGGTTATTAATGTATTTCTTACTGATTCTTCCCAGTTATTTGTTTATTAAATCTATACCCTTAATTTGTCACATCCATTCAACATAGTTGAGTTCCTATGGTTCCTAGATCCTTTAGGCATCACCACACTGTCTTCCACAATGGTTAAATTAATTTACACTCCCATTGACAGTGTAAAAGTGTTCCTATTTCTCCACATCCTCTCCAGCATCTGTTGTCTCCTAATTTTTTAGTGACTGCCATTCTAACTGGCATGAGATGGTATCTCAATGTGGTTTTGATTTGCATTTCTCTAATGACCAATGATGATGAGCCTTTTTTCATATGTTTGTTGGTTGCCTAACTGTGTTCTTTTGAAAAGTGTCTGCTCATATCCTTTACCCACTTTTGGATGGGTTGTTTGTTTTTTCTTGTAAATCTGTTTTAGTTCTCCGTAGATTCTGGATATTGGCCCTTTGTCAGATGGGTAGATCCCCAAATTTTTTCCCATTCTGTTGGCTGCTGGTTCACTCTAATGATTGTTTCTTTTGCTGTACAGAAGCTCTGGAGTTTAATTAGATCTCATTTGTCTATTTTGGCTTTTGTTGCCAATGCTTTTGGTGTTTTAGCCATGAAGTCCTTGCCTATGCCTATGTCCTGAATGGTTTTCCTAGGTTTTCTTCTAGGATTTTTTATGGTGTTAGGTCTTAGGTTTAAGTCTTTAATCCATCTGGAGTTAATTTTAGTGTAAGGTGTCAGGAAGGGGTCCAGTTTCTGTTTTCTGCACATGGCTAGCCAGTTATCCCAACACCATTTATTAAACAGGGAATCCTTTCCCCATTGCTTGTTTTT
>CAUYLG010027839.1:0-79762 GCA_963573385.1 Cacajao melanocephalus | reverse complement strand
GAGTAATACTCAAACAAAAAATTATATATTTGTGTGTATATATATATATATATATATATATATATATATATATATATATATAAAACTTTATGCACACACACACACACACACACACCCCACAGTTTATCTACTCATTGACTGATGGGCATTTGGGTTGGTTCCATGATTTTATAATTGTGAATTGTGCTGCTATAAACAGGTGTCTACAAGTATCTTTTTCAAATAATGACTTCTTTCTGTCTGGATAGATACCCAGTAGTGGGATTGCTGGATCAAATGGTAGTTCTTTTTTTTAGTTCCATAAGAATTTTAAAATTGTTTTTTCTAACTCTGTGAAGAATGATGGTGGTATTACTTTTAGTAATTTAAGGAATTCTACACTGTCTTCCATAGTGGCTGTACTAGTTTACATTCCTACCAGCAGTGTAGAAATGTTTCCTGATCGCTGCATCCACGCCTACTGTTTTTTGATTATGGCTATTCTTGCAGGAGTAAGGTGGTATCGCCTTGTGGTTTTCATTTGCATTTCCCTGATTATTAGTGATGCTGAATATTTTTTCCTGTTTGCTGGCCATTTGTGTATCTTTTATGTACTGTCTATTCATGTCCTTAGCCTAGTTTTTGATGGGGCTGTTTTTTCCTTCCTAGTTTGAGTTCGTTGTAGATTTTGGATATTAGCCCTTTGTCAGAGGTATAGATTGTGAAGATATTCTCCCACCCTGTGGGTTATCTGTTTACTCTGCTGACTTCTTTTTGCCATGTAAAAGTTCTCTAGTTTAATTAGGTCCCAACTATTTCTCTTTCTTTTTATTGCATTTGCTTTGGGGTTTTTCATCATGAAATCCTTGCCTAAGCCAATGTCTAGAAGGGATTTTCCAATGTTATCTTCCAGAAGTTTTATAGTTTCAGATCTTAGGTTTAAGTCCTTAATCTATCTTGAGCTGATTTTTGTATAAGGTCAAAGTTGAGGATCCAGTTTCATTCTCCTGCATGTGGCTAGCCAATTATCCCAGCACCAGTTGTTGAAAACTGTGTCCTTTCCCCACTTTGTGTTTTTGTTTGATCTGTAGAAGATCAGTTGGCTGTAAGTATTTGGGTTCACTTCTGGGTTCTCTATTCTGTTCCATTGGTCTATGTGCCTATTTTTACACCAGTACCACACTGTTTTGGTGACTATGGCCTTATAGTGTAGTTTGAAATCAGGTAGTGTGAAGCCTCCAGATTTGTTCTTTTTGCTTAGTGTTTCTTTGGCTATGCAGGCTCTTTTTTAGTTCCGTAAGAATTTTAAAATTGTTTTTTCTAACTCTGTGAAGAATGATGGTGGTATTTTGATGGGGATTGCATGGAATTTGTAGATTGCTTTTCGCAGTATGGTCATGTTCACAATATTGATTCTACCCATCCATGTGTATGCGATGTGTTTTCATTTGTTTTTGTTGTCTGTGATTTCTTTCAGCAGTGTTTTGTAGCTGTTCTTGTAGAGGTCTTTCGACTCTTTAGTTAGGAATATTACTAAGCATTTTAATTTTTTGCAGGTTTTGTAAAAGGGGTTGAGTTCTTGATTTGATTTTCTACTTGGTCACTGGTGGTATATAGAAGAGCTACCGATTTATGTACATTAATCTTGTATCCAGAAAGGCTGCTAAATTCTTTTATTAGTCAAGGAACTCCATACCTTAACGTAATAAAAGCCATCTATGACAAACCCACAGCCAACATAATACTGAATGGGGAAAAGCTTAAAGATTCCCTCTGAGAACTGGAACAAGACAAGGATGGCCACTCTGACCACTCCTCTTCAATATAGTACTGGAAGTCCTAGCCAGAGCAATCAGACAAGAGAAAGAAATAAAGGGCATCAAAACCGGTAAAGAGGAAGTCAAACTGTCTCTGTTTGCTGATAATATAATCGTTTACCTTGAAAACCCTGACACCATTCCTTTTATAGACACAAGGAAATATCTGTGAGAGTGAGAAACCAAGCTAAAAGAGTCATGTAGGAGCTGAAAGAGAAGAGTTGACAGAGAAAATAGGAGAAAAGGGTGTTTGCACAGGATGGGAACAAGGAAAGTGGCAGAGACCATCAATGCAGAAATCAAACAAAAGGATTTTAATGACACTTGCACGATCAACCAGGTACAGTACTAGGTCTGAGAAATAAAGACATTAAAAAGATATAATCCTTCCCAGTCCAGTGAGTTCATTTTCCTTCAGAGCCAATAACCATACTGGGTACCAATAAGCCAGGCACTCTTAGATGCTAGTTTACAGTGTTGAAAACAAGAGATATGAGAGTCCCTTCCTTCATGGGGTTTGCCGTCTAGCAGTAAAAAATAACTTGTAAATTAACTTCAGTACAGCATAATCAAGGCTATTTTAAAAAGTGATGCAGAAGCCAGGAGAAAACCCAATAAATTCTGTCAAAAGATAAAGAAAAGAAAGGCATGGTAGGAACAGTTGAGAAAGGTTTCACAGGACAGGTGACATTTAAGCTTCCAGACATTTCAAAGTCCCAGATACAAAAAAAACTTTTCTAGATGCTGAGACATGGTACACTGGAAAGAACACTGACTAGAAATCCAAGCTCAAATTACTAATTATGAACTCTTTTATAAAAGAGGGTTTGACTCAATGACTTCTTCTGACATTAAAAATTTAAGTGAGTGGCTCAAATACAGCATACAGGGATAATCTAAATCAGGGGTTAGAAACCTATGGTCTGCAGACCATCTATTTTTGCAAATAAAATTTTACCAAAATATAGTCATATCTATTTGTTTACATATTGTTGACTACGGCTGAATTGAGTAGTTACAAAAGCAGAAAATACTTATTATCTGGCCCTCTATAGAAACAGTTTGCCAATTCTCAGTGAAATGAAACACACTCTATACCTAGAAAAGAGAGTCAAATACACACAAATACACAGGAATCTACACAAATATAGTTCTTTAGAAAACATACTCACTTCATCATTTTGCATAAAAATACCTACAAGACAATCTTATATATTACTATGTAAAATGTTTACTGTACCATGTGCATGTGGACAATTAATAAATATTTAATATTTTTAAAATTACTTTAATATTATTTTAATAATCATTATTAAAATAATGATTAAAGAAGAGCAAGAGATAATTTGGGAATAATGATACTAGTCATAAAGAAGAGTATTTTATAGTATTGTTTTGACGGAGTTTTTATTTCAGTGCTTTACATATTTGTCCAAATAATACTGTCAATCTCTTCCAAGGCTGCAAACCACTTCCTCCTAAAGCAAACTTTCATAATATGAGAATGTTTCTGAAAGAACTACAGAAAACTGTTCATTTTTGGACACAGTATCTTTTTACACAATGGCGATAATTACTGGATTTTAATAATGAATGCTCATCATTTTTACTTGATTCTTTAAGGCTACTGGCTAAAGCTTCATATAGTTCTTCATAGAATGTCAATGTAAAGAATATGCTTCCATAGCATCTATGAATATGCTTTTGAAATCTAAGTTTCAAGCAGCTAAGAATCAGTAAATTATGTCATATTCCGATCTAAAAAAACAAGCATTATCAGTATCATGGAAAAACAATACAATTAATAATTACAGCAAAAACCCAACTTGCAAGGAAAATCTATAAAGGAAGATCACTTATGAAAGGGCCACATTTTCAAATTCAACCATGGCTTCCACAGAAGAAATAGGAAGCCATAACTAGGACTTTAGAAGAACATGATTTCACTAACTGGAGAAAAATACTCACTTGTTTCACATTTTCAGCCAAGAAGACAATATAAACACTACAGAATCCCAGCTGTGTTATCACCAGAAAAAAGTCAACCACACTCCTGAAAAAAGATATCCACAAATAAGTATCCATAAGAGCTACTGAAATGTCAATATATTTTATTTCTCTTTTCAAGAGTTTTAAAACATTTTATTATAGCATATATGCTCCTACTCATCATACCAGGAATTCTGAGCACCTCATACCAAACCTAACTTCCAGAAAATCTCCGGAAAGGCCATACTTAACCATAAACTACTCTAACACTGTTCTTCATTTAATTCCCACCTCACATGTCGTTTGTACAACAGGCAGCACTTTGCTGATTGCTTATGCTTCCTTATTTCTCTAGTCCTATATTCATCTGACTTTGATTAGCCAAGGCCACCAATAATAAAGTTACATTTAAATAACAAGACAATAAAATAAGGTTATGCTAAAATATATCCAGACCTCAGATGAGCATATAATTAAATACTACAACTTTGTTTGAAATGATAAGACTGTAACATTTTTCTGGCTTTTTTCCTTTATTTATGAAAGTTAATGAACATGATTATGTCATTATTTGACCAGGTCATGCTTTATAAATATCATTTTATTTCATCTACCATAATGATCCTGTGAGATGGGTATTACTATAAACTCATTTCATAGTGAGTAAACCAAACCAAAATGATAAATAACTTGATCAAGGTCAGAAAACTGAAAAATGGTCAAGTTGAGATTTGAACCCAAGTCTGTCTAATTCTAAAGGTTACATATGTTTATTCCCCAACTTTATCATATTTTTATTTACATATCTTGTTAGATTAAAATACTTAATATAGTTGTAACAACCAGACCTTAATAACAGAGTAAGCACTTACCGTCCCCATGCTGCTTGCTTCTGAAGACAACTCCAAGGACTCACTTCCATAGCAAAGCTTACAGTGTCACTATAACCTAATGTTGACTTTTTAAACCTGTAATTTAATGACATACATACAAAGGAAAAAAGAAAAAGTTTAAGTTGGTCCATAAAACCACTTCTTGAAATAAACATAAAATAAATTGGAATTAATAAATGCAAGGGTATGCACAGACAGATGAGTTATCAAAATGTCAAGATCTACATACTTCTAAAGCATGCCTCATGAAGTTTTAAATCTGTCCTTTTTACCAGTATATTAATTTTATCTACTGCTAAAGTTTATGTAAGTGCAGAATTCATATAACTTAGTATTTGCACTTTATTAAATATTTCAAATACCTAAAACATCAACTACATTATTCATGTCTAAATTATTCCATTCTTAGAAGAGCATTATTAAATAACACATCTGTGCAAGGCTCTACAATACATTTGCACATAAACTATCTCATTTAATCTTCCCATGAGGTAGGCATTATTTCTCCATTCTCTCTCTCTTAACTTTCCAAGTATATGTTGTCATATAAAGCTCATAAATGATTTGCACAAAGTTTTGAGAGTATGTAACAACAAAAGAGTCAAGACTTGATATTAGGCTACTAGACTAGGTAATACCTGCTTTTTAAAAAAAACTTAGTCTATTGTCTAGTAGAGACATATTTCATGATACAAAAATAAAGAAAAAGAATATTATTTTGTTGACTATCTACTAACCCATACATCAGCAGAGAGCACAAATGACAATAAAAACAGAATTACCTATACATTGAAGACAATTATGCTATAACTAAAAATCACACCACTGCCTCCATTGCCTCCAAATATATTTTCTGATTTTTTCCATTTATTCTAAGAGAAACCATTCTATTTCACTAATAAGGCTACCTTTTAAAAATATATTTTAATCAGATTTGAATCATATGAAAAGCTACCCTCTTCCATATTCATTACCTTAGATGCATCTACATAAGAGCTTAAAGGAAATACAAAGCACAGTAGAAAGATAAGACTATCTGATGATCTAAATAAAAAGAGAGCTTCAAAATAAATGGCTTAACAAATCCACATTTACCTCAGACATAGAAAGTGACTGCAACGTACCAATATGTGCATACAGTGAACAGAAATAATTCCTATAAACACAAGGCTGATTGGTCCAAGCTGTGGGGAAAAAATTTATAAGATTTAAATATTTAATAGAAATCATGTGCAGTGAATAAATATTTGTTGGGCAAAATGATTAGTCACTACATAAAGGCAAACTAATAAACTCGATACACAAAGAGTTTTGAGTAATATTTAAGACAACCACATCCATCTTAGCAACTTAGCTACTCAAATCTAAGAATATAGAGTATAGATAACAAAGTAGGGTAGAACACAAGATCATATTTAATATCAAATGGCAAGTCTACAACTATCAGTGACCCACCATTATAACTGTACGCATCCATGCATCATTATCTAAATCACGAAAAAGTACAATATCAAATGGAGACTGTGAGCAATTTATGTCTTCTACAGACTGCTTGTTGAGTACTCACCATGTGTCAGAAACCATGCTTAGAAAATAATTATTTCAAAAAGTAGTAAATAAAATATTTAAGATATTTATTTACTAAAATTAAAGTGATACCTGTAATTTTCAAGATACAATCAAATTATTGCCAAAGTTTATTTTTATAAACAAAAGTTTTTATCATCTAAATTAGGGGGAACAAAATAGTCAAATGCAGACAAAGATGACAGTTAAAACTGTTTTTGGAAACTGGTCCATTCAAAAAAGCTTAAATGTAATTTTATTACCTCATAAATAGGTTTCTCCCCTCTCAAGGTTGTCTGTAATTATAATAATTACAATAATTGTCTTTTACATATTGGTTTTTAAAAGTTATTATTACTTTTCTTAACTACTATTTAAATCTGAAAACTGTCTATTTGACTCTAAAAAACTGTACAATTTCACATCACCAATAATCTGCTCTATAAATATATTTGTTGCTATAATTACACTGCTTAATTCAATTCCTGAAAATCCAAAATATTAATAAGATATAACTATACCTGGAAAAATCAAAGACTGCTTTAGGTTTGTGGGGTTTTTTTGTTAAATATTACAAATAAGTAATGAAGTAGAAATGAATAGAATAATTAGCATTTTTTGTTAGATATCATTTTCACAGTTCACACAATTTTATCAAGACAGCATCTGAATGACCACATAAATGTCACCTTACCAGGTTATATCTGACTTGCTATAAAGAAGACTGATAACTGCATCTTAACTGGTGATTATAAAGGTAAGTCTTACCACTATGCCTGCATTTTTTATTGCCAATGGAAGTCCTAAAAGGCCAGTTCCAATATTTCCTTTAAGAAGGTGCATAAGAGTTTGTACAAATCTGAAAAGTAAAAGATGTAAGACTTAAATGTTTTAGAGAAAGAGCTATTATAACATGATCATGGTTTTAGTACTAGAAGGGAACTGAAAATTAATATAGGCAAGGAACCAAATAACATCTCCATTCCATCACCGGGCCAGAAGTCATACTTGGTTCAAGTCCTATCTTTGCTACTAAAAAGCGGAATAACAAGAGTTATTGTGGATATTAAATGAGATATTTAGGTGAACTATCTGCCAAAAAAGATAGTAAAAAATTAAATTAAAAAAGGCTTGGCTGGGGAAGGTGGCTCACACCTGTAATCCCAGCACTTTGGGAGGCTGAGGCCAAGGGATCACCTGAGGTCAGGAGTTCTCGACCAGCCTGGCCAACATGGTGAAGCCTTGTCTCTACTAAAAATACAAAAAATTAGCCAGACACTGGGCAGAAGCCTATAATCCCAGCTACTTGGGAGGCTGAGGCAGGAGAATCACTTGAACCCGGGAGGAGGAGGAGCCGAGATAGCACCACTGTACTCCAGCCTAGGCAGCAAGAGTGAAACTCTGTCAAAAAAAAGAAAAAAGAAAAAAAAAAGGCTTAAAGGCATCCTCTTTACAGTGCAGTTTCATACACAGTAAAGAAATAATTTGTTTAAAAAAAGGTAATTTTCTCATAAGACACTTTGCTGCTATGATTTTCAAAAGAGTGTTGAGTATTTGGCTGGTAACATCAATGTAGTGACACTACCTATGTAACCATGATACTAAACACATTTGATTTATGATTGTCAACCTAAGAAGTTCATTTAAAAAAAAATACAAGTCATACAAGTCGTAAAACTATATGCGTCAACAGGTAAGATAAATACTACTTAATTTTTAGATACCATGAATTCCCTAAGGGATTTAACATAAGAGTAGTTTCCAGAGGCATCTGAAGGAAGTCTCTTCACCAGGAAAAAATAAGTTGAAATAAGAAAGAAGAGCAAAAAGTTTAAACTTATGAAACAAAAATGTTTGCCTAAATATTTTTTCAGTTTATATTCTTCTTTTCTGATCAACTGCCTATAATTTTGTTTAACCATTAAACTATTACTAGAATGAGAAGTTACTCAAATCTATTAATAATGACAAAATGTCAAAAAAGGTTTTGAAAAGTTACAATGCTTTCCTACCTCTATGACTTTGTTTCAGAATAAAGAAACATTTACTTATCTCCTCATCATTTCAGAAGCCACCTCTCTTAACATTCCTGTTCCACTTAATCAGATCTCCCTTCTTTCAAGATCCCTAGCATTTGTGACGTATCAAGATCGCTAGCATTTGTCACTACAGTGAAGTTCAGTTAATTGCAGTCATTCCTATACACTGCTCTGTGATTTAAATGCATTTCTTTTCCAAATAGACTATAAACTCGCTGAAGGTGGAGACTATGTCTTATATTTGTGTCTTGTAATCTAATAGAATGTTTGCCTATAGAAGATTACAAAATACATACTGAATGGAAAAGAAAAGGAGACATAAACCATAACACTTACGAAATGCCTTCTTGATCATCAAGTTGGTAATGCTTCTGAACAGGCAGAAGCTCTTGCTCATGTTCTTCATCTGATGTCCCATCAAAATTCTGCTCATTTATCAAGGGCATCATTACATCCATATCTTTAAAAAAGAAAAACAAAGTACTTCACTATTGCTTAAAAATTTGGATAAAGCTGGTATAAATTAATTTTAAAATATTAGGAAATACCATCTGTACTCATCTTTACTATTTTCATCTTAAGTTAGTTCATACTAATACCCTGAGTTTTAGTATATTTAAAAAGAAACAACTAAATTTATTTGCTGGATATTCTGTTTGGAATATGCAGTGCAAAGTGAAAGCTTAAGTATTTAATGCAAAACGTTTTCTGCATTATCCACATGAAACGTTTATAGTAAATGATCACAGGATTACAGCACGAGGATTGTGAAGAAATCACCAAACATATTTTCATCTCTGCTTAGCTTCAAATCGTACTGTATAGGTAAACAGTAATCACATTTTTACATACTTGAAAATTATAAAGTCATTCCAATATTTAAAATTTCAATATCAAAATATGTCCTTTACCACTTTATCTTATCAGCATGTATTTCCTAAGAACAAGAATATTCTCTTAAATATTCACATCAAGTTACTAAATTCAGGTTAACATTGATGCAATACTTTATTTAATCTACATTCTACATTCCACTTTCATCAGTTATACCAATAAATTCCTCTCAGCAATTTTTTTTTTTCTCAGTCCAGGATTATATACTGCATTTAATTAAATTGTTCTACCAGCTTCTTTACCATTATATTTTTTATGATGCCTTTAATCATTTCTTTTTCTTGCTTAAGATTTTACTATCTTATTTGACTGTTTTAAGTGGTACTCTCTGACTTCTACCTATTACCTGTACAATAATTAATAATTTGATTCTACTTTTTCCTGCTTCTGTCCCTTATTTTCTCACTTTTAGATGTATTCCATCTACATTGACAATACATAAGATGGTTTTCATACTGTTCTTCCAATTATGTCTCTACTCATTTCTTAGACCTGTATCTATAATCAATATCAATATTCACTATCAGTTCTCTGCCAAAGTTTCCTCAATCATCCCTTGGCTGGAAGCAGTTCATCTTCCTATAGGGTATGCGTCAGAATGACCTGTAGGGCTTGCTAAAACACACAATGATGGACACCATCCCAAAGTTTCTCACTCAGTAGGTCTGGGGTGGGCCTGAAAATATGGATTTCTAACAAGTTCCCCAGTGCTGCTGATGTTGCTAGTCGGGGGACCACACGTAGAGGACCACAGCTCTAACTGATTCCTCAGGAAGGTCTCATGAGCACAGTATTCCCTGAGTTTTCACGTTTCAAATTGTTTTTCTTTATAGCCTCAATACTTGAAGAACAACTAGATATAAAATCCTTTGCTTACACTTTCTATCCTTGAGTTTCTTGAAAATGCTGCTCCACTTTTGCTTTGCTTTTATATGCTACTTTGAGAAGGCTGAGGGAAGACTAATTTTCTCAGCCATTAAGTAACTTGTTCTTTTGCCTAGAGATCCTGAAGATATTTTCTTTGTCTTTAAAGTCTAGTAACTTTACTACATGTCTTGGTGTTGATCACCCTAAGTCAGTTTTCCCAGGGACACAGTGGGCCCCTTTTGATATGTTGATTTAGGTATTTTTCTTATTTCTACTATAAAGTTTTCTTGGATAATAGCTTTAAATATGTGTTTGGTTCAAATACTTCTTCTTTAGATATTTCAGTTACATTCATGTTGGATCTTCTTTGCCTGTCTTCCATTCAACCACTTTATATCTCTGACTCTTCTCATGTCTGTCATTACATCATTTTCATTCATATCTATCTTAAGTGACACATTAAATTTTCATTTCAGTACATTCTCTCTTCCATCTTGTAATTATTTGTGATTTTTCCTATTTCTAAGCATTTCATGCACAGAAATCCTAGTTCAAGAGTGCTCCCTCTGTCACTATAGTGAACTTCAGTTTATTTCATAGATGATGTTGTGCTACTAGGGGTAAGCAAGAGTTACTGGCATGTCTTCTAGTTCTCTTTCATTTCTGCATGACCATCAACTTTCCCAATACTTTTTTCTTTCCCTTCCTTGTCAGCTGAGGGGCATTTCCACTGCTCCATTTATCTCTCACCTACAGAAGCAACCTTTTGTCAAGGCTGCCCGCTTCAGTCCTGCTCAAGTTCACATTTCTGTAAGTGCTATGAATTACTAACTTCCATACCTGACCTCTGTTTAGACGTTTAACACTTTAGACTTTCTCTTTCTGAAAGAGTTTTTTGTAGTGCTTCATCTAGTTTCCTGCTCCCTTCTCCTCTTTTCCAGTGAGAAACTAAAGACTCCCCTTCCCCATTATCCATGCCCATAGTCGCAACAGAAATTTTGTTTTTGTCCTTACAAACAATTTGAGGTTTATGGTATCCTTGATCTCCTAGTAATGCTAAAAGACTAATTTCATGAAATGGTTTACGTGCGCTTCAAGTTGAATTCAAAGGTTTTAGGGGAGGACATGTTGAAAAACTAGGATTTTAGCAGCCCCCATTAGCCTGGTACCAACTGGAATTCAGCATATTCATTCTTCATAAGAGTAAAGCAATGCCTTAAGATACTGGAAGATGCTTGAAAACAGTCTATAAAATTATTTACATATTCTTCTAATAACATAACATGTATACAGTAAAATTCACTTAATTATCAGTTCCAAATTCCTGAAGTTAAAATTAATGAGGATTTTCTATAATTCAAAGTCCCCAACTTTTCTTCTGGCTGGTTTTTCTAACCATTTAATAATCTTTAGGACATTCTCCATAGATTGTTTTGTAGGATTTCCTTGTTTCTTGTTTTCCAGTTTCAAAGGTGGCACAGTCTAGACCTATACACAGTAAAAATGGTTTCCCCAGCATTAGGTCTACTGGGATATCTACTACCTCACATTTATTCTAGAAATTTATTAATTATGTTCATCTTTGTCTGGATAAATCCTATATCGTTTTCTGTTATACTCTATACAAAGTAAATTGGTACTCTTGTAAAACCATCACGTTAGTTTCCTACAGCTCTCATAACTAAGTACTACAAAATGAGTGGCTGAAAAAAGGAAAATGTATTGCCTCAAAGTTCTAGAGGCTATTAGTCTGAAAAAGTACTGGGAGGATTGGTTTCTTCTGAGGGCTGGGAGGGAAAGCTCTGTTTCAGCCAGGCCTCTCTCCTTGGTTTATGGACAGTCATCTTCAAGTTCCCATGACATTCTCTCTGTAATCATGTTTGTGTTTAAATTTCCCCTTTTTATAAGGACATCAGTCATATTGGATTAGGGACCCACCCTACTCCAACATGGCCTCATCTTTTCTTTTCTTTTCTTTTTTTTTTTTTCGGATGGTATTTCACTCTTGTTGCCCAGGCTGGAGTGCAACGGCGCAATCTTGGCTCACCACAACCTCTGCTCCCTGACCCAAGTTCAAGCGATTCTCCTCCCTCAGCCTCCAGAGTAGCTGGGATCATAGGCATGCACTACCATGCCTGGCTGTTTTTTGTATTTTTAGTAGAAACAGGGTTTCACCATGTTGGTCAGGCTGTTCTTGAACTCCTGATCTCAGGTGGTCCACCTGCCTCAGCCTCCCAAAGTGCCGTGATTAAAGGCGTGACCCACCCACTGCGCCTGGCCATGGCCTCATCTTAACTAATTACAGCTACCATGACCCTATTTCCAAATAAATCACATCCTGAGGTTTGCAGGGCTATGACAACATATAAATTGGGGGGTGGGGGGACTATTTAATCCATAACAATCATCATCATTAGTTGTATGAACTTCAGTTTCAACCACCAATATGTTAATATTTTTGTTCCTAAATATACTCCACTGCCCTTGCTGACTAGAGTTCATTTGCTTTTATTCATTTAGCTTATCCAAATTATCAGTTATTTGAACTTTCTGATTTCTTTCTGTCAGGGAGTGTGCAGTATGTTCTGTGCTGTACTAAGTACACTATCTGTCCTCAATAAAGATGGTTATCACTACCAATATTTCAAAAACTGAACAATCTGTTATTTAAAGCACACTGCCCAAGAGATCACAGCAGTAAGGAAAGTGCGGAAAACGGTAAGTTTTTCATAACTTTAACAACAATATGAACTCTAAATAATAAGATATTTGTATTGGCATTATTGAAGAGCTTATTTTTAAATATTCTTTTAGATAAACCTGGAAATCTAGAATTGTTAAAATTACCTATAAACACTAGTTTTGTAATTCACAGAATCAAGTTTTAAAAAATAGTATTATAATGTTCAGATTCCCAAGTAAAAATTAGTTGGGATCTCAGTCACTCTGAACAAACTCACATTGTTTAGCAGTTGTTACATTTATTTAACTTTGCTCAACAGTGCAATCCCTACAGTTATACTTTTCCTTACTTCTTAAAGTCATTAATTTTCAATGTTATATTGTCTAGAAAATATTAAACATGACTTAATGTGAAAAACAGCTTTTCATATACATATTTACTTGCTTTAAATTCATTTATCTCATCCTTCACATTTAAAACATTAACAAAAATTTAATTATTCCTGGGTACAAAAATATAGATAGGTAGTAGGAATAAGATCTAATATCTGTAGCACAATAGGGCAACTGTAGGTAACAATAATTTATTATATGTTTCAAAGTAACTAGAGAAATGGATTTGAAATGTTCCCGACACACAAACAAAAAAGGGTAAGTATTTGAGATGATGGATATCCCAATTATGCTGATTTGATCATTACATATCGTATGCTTGTATCAAAATATCTCATGTACTCCACAAATATGTACAATTATTACATGCCCACAAAAAATTTTTTCAATTGAATTATTCCAGGGAACTCCTCTTACTAACTCTCTTACAATGAGATTAAAGTAAGTTGATTTTTCAAAGTTTAAATAATTTGAGGTAAAAATACTTCTTAACAGTGTTAGGAATTTAATAAGTACATATTTATTTCCATTTTGATTCTACCATTGAAGAACCATGCAATGTGACATTATTAGCTATGTTCTATGTGTTTAAACACACTTTTCTTTTTTTTTTCTTTTCTTTTCTTTTTTTTTTTTTTTTTTTTTTTTTTTTGAGACAGAGTCTCACTCTGTCACCCAGAGTGCAATGGCATGGTCTTGGCTCTTGGCAACCTCCGCCTCCTGGTAAGTACATTTTTCTAACTGCATTTGAAAAATCTCTAAGATGTTCCCTTTAGTTTTAGTCTACGTATAGAGGTAACATTACATACTAAAAAACAGGTATCTCTTAAACTCAGTAAACTAAAAAAAGTAAAGCAATCAGGTTTTAAGACTGAGCATATCAAGCTGAATGATACAAAATAGCTCCTGAATCTAAAGAGTAAATTAAAAGATACCTAGCTAGAAATATCTGGGAAATACTTAATGCCCAAGAAGTTGCATATTTAAATGGTAATAGCCTATATATACCTAGATCTCTGAACATTAGATTTATTAATAAATAGAGTCAACTAGTCATTTATAACTTTTAGAAGCTCCAGGTAATACTAAATATAAAATGCTAAATTGTATTTTTGTTTTCAATTTAGGTATGCACAATAGAAAAATGCAGTAATATTATTTCTTTACACTTGACTCTAATTTCTTAGGAGAGGTTTTAGCACTTAGGAGAGGCACTGGTCACAAAGCTGAGTGGGGGATTCCAGGCTTGAATACAATTGCGTGCTTGAGAAACTTTAGGTTGGTTTAATGTCACTGAAACTGAAGGTAAAAGTATATGACAGAAGATTAAGCTAGAAAGCTTAATTAAGATTTCAAATCAGTGTTATCGAGAATCACATCCCTTTCCTATAAAGGTTTCTGGCTCAGATTCAAGAAAGACAGCACCCACCACTACCACCATATCCTTCCCTTGGTTATTTCACACTGTGATGTCAGATGAAAAGCAGTGAGGTACGAGGTAAAGAATTAGCATTCATACTCTCTCTGGGAACCTCCTGTGGAACTCCCAGAAAGATATATATACAAAAGTGGTTACCAAGAGTTGTTTTTCCTGGCACAATAGATTCCCATGGCTTACCTTTTACTTTGCTAGTGAAAAGGATGTCAAAGACTATGATGGCTTTTATGCACATCAGCATTATAAGCGAACACATTACAGAAGATGATGCAGAGGAATAAGCCCTCTCACTAATTTTACTGGTTTCTGGTCCTTCTCAATAACTCCTATTAATAGACTGTGATCCTCACTAATATCCACTAACAACAGTACCCCAACACAAAAGCTCTGTGCTTCATAACTGAATGTATTCAATCAAAGAGTTTGCAATGGTTTCCTATTCAATTTCACAAATATTAATGAGGCCCTAATATATGTTAAACACCATTAGATGCTAGGAACAAAGTAATTACTAACACTCAAAAAAAAAAAAATCCTGCCTTCATGGAGCTCAAATTCTAGTGAAGGAAACAGACAAAAAATAAGTAAAACAGAGATAAGCTAGATAGTGTTAAGTACTATGGAGAAACAGAAGGATTGAGACAGAGAGCCTACAATTTGGGATAGACAGCCAAAGTAGGCCTCATTGAGAAAGTGGCATTTTAAAGAAGTCCTGAAGAAGGAACAGGAGCGAGCAGCATGGATATCCTGCAGGAGAGAGAGTAATATAGGCAGCAGGAACAACAAAGGCAAAGTCACTCAGGATGGAAGTCTCATGTGCTTAAGGAACAAGGAGGTTGAGTAGCTAGAGAGGAATGAGTGTGGGGGAGGAGCAGGAGATGAGATCAGATCAGAGGTGACAGAAGACAGACTGTACACAGCCTTGTAGACCATTCCACGTCACATGAAAAGCCACTAGAGCAGTGCCTTTCAATAGGAATGTAATGTAACACAAGTATAAATTTATATTACACCAATACAAATTTTTCTAGTAATTTTTTTACAAAGAAAAAAGGAATAGGTAAAATTAAGTTTACTATTTTATTTAACTTGATTATCTAAAATATCATTTCAGCATGTAATCAACAGTAAACAATTAAGATATTTTAGATTCTATTTTTCATACTATGTTTTTGAAATCCAGCATGTATTTCACACTTACAGCATATTTCAATTTGAACACACATTTCACGTGCTCAATAACCATATAACTAATGGCTATTGTACTGGACAGCCCAGCACTAGAGAGTTTTGGGCCTTGGAGTGATATCATCTGATTTACATTTTAACCAGATTCCTCTGGTTAAAATGCAACAAACTCACATTGTTTAGCAGTTGTTATATTTATTTTCTCACATGTGCAATGAAAATAATAACTTCTATTATACAGGGGTTTTGTGATATCATCATCATAGGTGATAATGTATATGAAGTTATTATACACATTATGTATGTCATATAGATAGAATATGAAGAATGAAATAACGTACATGAAGCATAGAGCCTAGACCTTGGCACATAAAAATAAGTAATCAATAAATACTTTTTCTTCCTTCTCCATATATTAGAAGTATATTAAGCTGTATAGGATTTTAAAATGCCAATCTTTGACAAAAATTAGAACTAATTTAATAACAATTAATAATTCTGAGCATTTATGATCCATAAACTGTCCTGTAAGGTTGAGTATGCAAAAATGGGCAAAACATGATATACGTGCCAGAAGGAAAGAGACACTAGTGAGGGAGATAAACACTCAACAACTCAACACGGTAAACAGGGTTAAGAATATATGAAATAAAAACTGACACCCCAAAGGAATTAAAAATTATAAAACTCAATTTACATTACACACAACGTCTATTATTTTCCCAATGTTTTGCTGTAATTTTTGGCTAGGTACTAAATTGGACAACTCTGGAAAATGTTGTGATTATTACTGGTAAAAATTAATGATGCCTTATAAACTAAAACACTACTAAGGAATAGATATGCTAGCTATTTATGAGTGGAGAAATTATAGATAAATAAGAAACACTAGCTTGATTCAATGTTATACAACATTTATTATACACCATATATCTGATATTAGGTATATTACATAGTGCACCATAGGGATACATTAATGGTGCATATAAATGGAACATTCTTAAATTAGGCAGTGCTTGTATGCTCTCTTATTTGCCGAGAAAATTGTTCGAACCTCAATTTTCAAGCCTAAAACCAACATAAATTTCAAGTTGTAGACAGAATTTTCTAAAATCACATTAATTTATCAGTATCATATGTCTGAAAGTCTTAAAAATGTTTATTTCTTTTGCCTAGTAATTCTACTTCTGGCAAGCCAGTTTATGCAGAAGAGGATTTTGCACAAGAATGTTAATTAAAACATTACTGATGTTGAAAATTGGGAAACAACCTAAATGTGGAGCAATTAGGAAATTACTAAATTAACTCTGGCATATTCACTTTATGAAGTATTGCACTGACATTAAATTATGGTTGTGAAATCTTGAGTAAAACAGGGAAAAGTGTATCATACGCTAAGTGAGAAAAAGTTGAATATTTGCAACATGATTACAATCATGTTTTAAAAAATTAAGTAGAAATAAGGGAAAGTAAATATATCAAAATGTGAATAAGTTTACGAGGATCTAGATGGACAATGGTATCATCAGTGCACTTTTCTTTCTCTGAAAAATGTTAAAAAAAGAAGTAGTAGCAGCAAACTTGCATTACTTTTACAATAAAACTTTAAAAATCACTTGTATTTTGGCAATATAAAAACTAAAAGAAAGTAGAAATAGTTTCATTTTTTAAAAAAACATAATATTGTCACCCACGTCTATAAGCTACTAACTAGATATAAAATAAAGAGAGCCATAACTATTTTGTTCATTTCTGAGATGGAGGAAATATACACAGCAAGAAACCTTCCAAAGGTTCCCATGGGCTATGAAATAAAGTTCTGACATTTTATATACCTTACGAGAACCTATATCTTAACATCTCCACCACTGATTTTCACATAAATATCCATTTTTGGAAATTCTTTTTTTAAGTTAAATAACATTTTGTCATTGTAGAAAATCAGAAAATATATAAACATTTTTGAAATTAAAAGTTACTTCATTACCCAGAAATTACTACTGTTAACATTTTAGAGTACATGTTCACAGGCACACGTGTGCATTCATGCACATACACACACATAAACACAAACAACTCTCATATGTTCTCATTCTGTCTCCTAGCTTTAAATACTATCTATATGCTGATAACATCCAAATTTATATTTCCAGACCAGACCTCTCACTAATGCTAGACATAAATCTAATTGCCTACCTGACATCTGCACTTTGATATCTAATGGACATCTCAAACTTAACATGTCCCAAACTGAACTGGTCTTCACCAGCAAGCCTGCTATTCCTGCAGCTTTACCCATCTGCACTAGTTATCTATTACTGTATAACAATTTATGGCTATTGTCAAGAGCTCTCAGTTCTGTGCAACATGGAGCTTTCCTTAGGGCCGCTTGGGTCTCCTTGCAACATGGCAGCTGGCTTTCCTTCAATGAGTGATTCGAAAAAAGAAAGCAAGGAGGAAGGCATAATGTACTTTATTAACTAGTATTTACGTCATACATCATCACTTCTACCATAATCTATTCATTAGATACGAGTTACTAAGTCCACTCCTCACTTGAAGGGAAGGAAATTAAGTTTCTCCTCCTTTAGAGAGAAACATCAAAGAATCTGTAGGTATAGTACAAAACCACCATAATATCCCAGTTAATAACAATTTCATTCTTCTAATATGCAGGTTCCTGGAGTCTTTCATGTATCCTCTGTTTTGCTCTCTAACCCTCATCCATTCTGTTAGGAAATCACATTGGTTCTTTCAAAATATACCTAGAGGCTAACTATGTCTATTCACTTTCACTGCCACTACTACCATACTGCTCTGAAGGACACCCATACATCTTTCCTGAAATAGTCTCCTGCTTTTACTTTGGCCCCCTTACAGCTTATTCTTCACATAGCAGCCAATACAATCCTTTTAAAACAAGCCAGATCATGCCACTCCTCTGTTCAAACCCTGCATTAGTCCACTCTTCCCTCAGGGTAAAAGTCACAGTCTACATTACCTATAAGACCCTAAATAATTTGGCCTCATAGCCACTTCCATCACTCTGCTTCAGCCACTTTGGTCTCCTTGCTATTCCTTTAGTCATTCTTTCTACCTGGAGTAGTCTTTCCCCAGTTAACCATTTAGCTAATTTTCTTCCTTACCTCTTCCAAGTCTTTACTCAAATTGTACCTTTTCAATAAGGCCCATCCAAACCACTTTATAAAATATTGTAAATTGCCCAGCCCCCACGCTCATTCCTGATTTCCCTTACCCTGCTCTTGTCTTTCATAGAACTTTTCACCTATATAATTATAATTTCACATACTATATAATTAACTGGTTATTGTCTTTACTGCTTATTCTCCGCTTTTGAGCTCCATAAGAACAGAATTTTTATCTGTTTTGCTCACGATGTATCTCAAGTGCCTAGGAGAAGCTCAATGAATATGCATTGAATTAATGAATACATAAAACTTATAAAACCTGAAATAATTTGAAACTTTTTCTCAGTTAAAGAACGTACCTGGTGAACATCTTTCCATATCACTTTTAATGGTAAGCGGTATACAGCTACACCACAATTTAACCAATTTCCTTTCATTGTACTCTAGATAGTTAACAGCTTTTCTCTATATACTATAATAAAAACCTCTTGATATAAACATTTGTTACACTACTTATTTCTTCGGGAAATATTCTAGAAGGAGAATTGCTGGGCCAAAAGATATGTACATTTTTAAGGATAAATTTGTTTTCCCTTTCCTACCAGCAGTGCATGAGAATACCCATTTCTCCATATCCTCACTAAGACAGGTTATTAATGAATTTAAAACAGTCAGATAAACCTGAGTTCACATTTCGGTTATGCCATTAATAAGCTTAAAATTACTATAAAATGGAGATCATAATAGCACCTATCCCAATTGCTGTGAGGATTAAAGAGAATGCATAGGTAAAGCACTTAACACAGTGTTTTCACACAGTAAGCATGCAATAAAATGTTGTTTATTGTTTCTATCATTATTACGTACTACCTGAAAAAATTCCATTGCAAAGTGCCCTCCCTGCAGGCTACAAGAGGAACAACAACCTATCAGTTATTTATAATACAGTATTTTATAAAGTTCAACCCTTTTCTTGAAAATTACATTTAGTCTTTTAATTACATTTAATCAGCATTAAATGAAAAATACTCCAAAGTATAGTACATATAACTGGGAGAGGGATCATTTTACCACCCTGATCCTTACTTTGGTTTTATTTTGGACAGCGGGAAACCATAAACAAACACGCCCTGTCGCCAAGAAACAAGATCCGAGGAAAGCAGAAAAACCAACAAACTTTGCCAAGTGAGTTAGCTACAGGTATCTCCTGCTCATTATCGTCAGCACGACCTGTTCGACACTCCCAGGATAACAAGCGGTAAAATACGGATTCATCTGGAGATACTGAATGGGGTTGCGGCATTTGAAAAGCAGAACACTGATAAATTCCTTAAAGCATCACTGGGGGAAAAAAAAAACCGTGTCGCGGCGCAGGCTCTCACGTCTTTGACGCGTACAGGGCTCCGCCCCACTCACACACACACGCAATGACACTCATACACTCACACACACACACACAATGACACTCACACACTCACACACATTTTAACGCCCTATGCAGGCCCAGGCTTCCCCTGACCAAGCTCTCGGGTCAGATAACCAGCTCTTCTGCGGATGCTGACGCCGGGGTCAGTTAGCAATCAGGCCTCAGCTCATCCCAAACGCCCCGAAGAGGTGTGTTTGCTGGGCTTACATTCGAACCCGTGCCAGTCCCACAATATCAAGAGCCTTCACACACACACACGCACATGCACACACATAGACACCGCCGCCCACTCGGCCCCACATCTCTCCCTGTGGAACCCGGATGCGGACGGGCAACGGGCGCAGGGCAGGGTCCGCCTCCTCCTGGCCGTGGCCGAGCGCGGGGCCCCGGGAGGCCTGGACGCACCCGGCCGCCGCACAGACCCCCGCCCACGTCGGCCCCGGGTCCCTGCCCACGCGCAACACCAACCTAACTCCTCGCGCCCCGCCGCCCCGGCCGCCGCCGGCGTCGCCGCCGCTTCCATCTCTCGCGGGTCTCCAGGACGCCGCCGCCTGGGTGCTCGCTCTCCCGCCGCTGCGTGGCCGGCGTCAGGCCCAGGCCGCCCCTGCCCGGAGGGACCTGCGCCCGGTGCCCGCCTCCCGGCCCCGGCGCTTCCCACCCGTGCGGCGACGAGCATGCGCAGTGGGGCGGCCTGGCTCGGCGGGCACTGCCGGCGAGGGGCGAGAGAGGCCGAAGATCCGAGGACTGCAGGAGGCCGGGCTGGGTAACCCGAGAGGAGGGACATTTGGGAGATCAGCGAGGGTGGGAGCTTAGAGCTGGCCAAGACCCGGGCTTATAGCTCCCTGGGGGTTTTTAAAGATGACCGCGAACTAAAATTTGGGACGCCTGTCCACACGCAAGGCGTTAGCGTTCTGTAAGTCACCTTGGAGAATACGAAGGATGGGATTTGTCCCCTACCAATGTTGAGGTTCTGACTACTCTGGTTATTCGTCTCCCTGTTTCTATAGTTAGAGGCACAGGATACACTGAAATAGAATTTAATTACGTCGTATACAATTTCACTTTCAGGAAATTTCAATGTCCTTCCAAATATTTGACGTTGACCGTGGTGCTGAAAGAAAATTAAGGTAAAGACTAACTGTACTGGTGTAGTTTCAAATACTCCTAAGCACCATACATACATTATCTTTAATTCTGATGACAACCTGTGAGATAATTCTAATATTTACATTAATGTTAAAGATGAAGGGACTAAGACACACGGAGGTAAGTAACGCATCTGAGAACAGGAAGCTTGTACATGGCAGAAGTAGAATCCTTCTGCCTTCAGACCTGGCACTCTTGACCAATATGCAAAACTGGCCTCCCAGATGGGTACCAATGATATTCGATGAATCAATGGATGAAGCAAGCTTTTGGTTTAAAAGGAAAATATTTGCTTTAATTTTGAAGTTGCTTTAATTTTTTTTTTTCATTTCATAGTTCTTGGAAGTCAGTATAACAGACAACCCTTTTTATTTGTGTCTGTTTCATTTTAGAGTGGTTGATTTAGGAAAGAGTTTTTTTGGGGGGAAGGGGGTCTGATGAACATGATGTAACTACATGGCAATGGTGTTAAATATTTAAAATACTAAGGTTAAAAAGGTATGCAGTTACATACTATCTACATCTTTCCCCCTGTTGCATCCTTTGTAGGCTTTCACTAGATAACTAGTGATAATGACAGTTTGCCAACCCAACTGTTGAACCCAATTCATTCACATACATACACATGTAAATCCTAAAAGAAGGTTTTATTTGAAGTGTTTCTGACAAAGATGTAAGGGAGATAATTTTTTAAAAAAGAAGAAGAAATTTATTCTGGAATATAACTAGAGCAATGTTCCGTAACCTGTGTTGGGGTGGATTACCTGGCTAAAGATCAGCAGGAGAGAGGACAGTTATCAGACCGAAGTTATAGGACTAAGGTAATTGTCCATAAACCACTCATTGTAATGAGAACATGTGGGACACCATCTTAGAAGGGGAACATTATCCTTTGAGTGTTAAAAGGGCTCAAAAGTCATCGTCCTCTAATCTCAGCTTCAGGGAAAGCAGATCTGGCAATGTGGAAGGAAGAAAAACTTGAGTTGTAGTATAGTCCTGGAATCTTTTGGAGAGGCTTGGGCTGAGGCAGGAGGCCAGGCCCAGTGTCTTTACAGTGATGTGGAGATAGAGCAAGTGTAACGATGATCATAAGATTCAAGAGAAATATGTTTTTCATCCATCTCTACTTGAGAACATATTTACTAGGACTTCTACTTCAGGTCTTATAAATTCGAAGTAGATATAAAGTACAGCTGTATCAAAATAGAGACATTATAAAGAATGTGAAAATTTGAACTCTGGAATTCTTTTCCTAACTTTAACTTCTTGGATCGTATCTTAACTACTTCCTTCTTTGCAGCTGCAGCACTTTGTTCATATCTCTGTTATAACACTTCTCCACTTGTATTATAATTATTCCTCTTTCTGGGCTTTATACTATACTGTATACTATTATGTGCAAGGCACTGTGCTAGGCCTGTTGAGGAATTAATTGTATTTGGCTTTGTCTCAACAGGCCTAGCACAGTGACTTGCACATACCAGTCACTCAATGAACAGTTGTTGAAACTTAGTGAGTATAGCCTCATCAATATATGAAAGAATACATTTAGAAGTCTTTAATTTATTCAAGCACATTTTATGGAGCACCTTCCATACGTCAGGAACTATGCTAGATACAGGGGCTATAATGGCAAATAATGTTGATATGCAGGACCATATCATGAAATTCATAGTATATAGCATGTGAGAAAACAGAACAAAACAAAACACTAAATATGTCATTACAAATGCTGGTGATGAAAATAACAAGGTACCACCAGGGAACCTACTTTAGATTGAGAAGGCAGGATAGTCGTATCTGATGACATTTAAGCTGACACATCAAAGTAAGAAGGAGTTGGCTGTGCATGTGTAGAGAAAAGAGCATCTCTGGCAGTGAGTATAGCCTTTCCTCTTTTACAGATAGAGAAATGGTTCTGTTTTAGACACCTATGGAACATCTAGGTAGAGTTGTCTATATTACATGGTAGTTAGATCTCTTACGTTTTCTTATGTGAAAAATAATTTCACCAACCTTACAAGTTGTGAAGATTTAATGAGATAAAGTATATAACAAACCTGCACGATCTGTACATGTACTCTAGAACTTAAAGTATAACAAATAAATAAAGTATTAGCACATTGCCTGATTCACATAATGCATCAAATAAAGTGAGCATATTCGCTAGAGATTTTTTTTATTGCAATACAGAGGCCAATTCAAACTAGCTTAAGCCAAAAGAGGAATTTAATGAGGATACTGAGATTGCTAGAACAGAGATGAGACGGAGCTCAGGACAACTGATTCTTACGCCTCTGAGACTCTCTTCTTCGATGATTACTTTTCTCTGTGAATCTACTTGTGTGTCTCTGCAGGTTTCCAGTATAGATCTCCTCTGCTTCTCAGGCTCATGTTTCCTAAAAGCTCTCAATTTGTTTATCTTAGAGTTTGAGTGATCAGAAATACACTGGTCTCTTTTTCTCAGTTTCAGTTTTAAAAATTGCACAGGGAAGAGCTGTGATTGAGTCACCTTGGATCAGATTTCCACCCCTGGACTAGTCAAGCAAGTGTTGGACAAAGGCATATATTGTGGTAGTTCCTGATACAACCATGTAGGTGAAAGTGTGAAGAAGGAAAAGGTTTTCCAAAGAAACAGCTGAGCAGACCAAAGCATACATATCCACTCTTTTTGATTCCCCTCTATGTAAAATATTACTCATTTTGTATCCTAAGGCTGTTTTATCCTCCTATGTTTTCAGTGGAAATAGAGACAAGCTTCTCACCATCTTTTAATTAATATCTGCCTTAATGACTTCTTTATTCTGTTAATGAAACTTGGAAACATACTGATCAGCACTGGTTGTCCTAAGAGGTTCTCTGTTGGAGTAATTGTTCCTGACAACCTTATTTTTATTAAGAGTAACTTGGTTTTATTTAACTCTTTATGACAGACTTAGCAGACTGAAAAAAACTGAAAACTAAATGCCTGGGAAAGAGAAATGATGCAGATAGCAGAAGTTCAACTTCTTAAAAAGCCTCTATAATATTCTCAAGTACAGTTTTAAAAAAGATATTGCAGCTATAAGACAGAAATAGACTGCCATTAAAAAAACAACAACAACAAGGAATAATCAGTAAACAGAACGTAGAGCAAAAGGACCAAAAAAAGAGCAAATTGAAAAAATTAAAATTAAAGGATCCATCCAGCAGTTCCAGTGTCTTAATTCAGAAAGATAAAAGATTAAAGAAAGAAGAAAAAAATCAAAGTAATAATATGACAGAATTTCTCAGAATTGAAGAACGTTTGTTTCCAGATTTGAAGAATTCATCGAATGCTCAATACAGCAAATGCAAACAGACATAAGTCAAGATATATCATTGAAAAAATTTTAGAACATTTGAGAATAATAGGAAGACTCTAAAACTTCCCCAGATGAAAAAAAAAATGGGGGTGAAGGCAATCACATTCAACTGGAATCACATCTGACTACTCAAGTAGTAACATCATAAGCTAGAGGAAAATGGAGCACTGAATTCCAACATCTGAAGGAAAACACACCCAACTTAGAATTCTATACCTAACCAAACTGTCAATCAAATGAAAGAGTAAAATAAATACATTTTAATATGCATAAAAGTTCAATGTGTACTTCCCATGTGCCCTGTCTTAGAAAGCACTGGAGAGATGCTCCACCAAAATTAAGGAGTAAACTTAGAAAGAGGGAGATATGGGACTCATGAAACCAGGAATTCAACAAAGGAGAGAGGAACTCCCAAGAGGTTGCCAAAAAGAAGTTCCAGTATTGTAGTTTTGCAGCGGGCCTACAGAGCAATCAGTCCAAATTGGGGCAAGGAGATAGAAGGCGCCAGGAAAAGCCATCCCTAAGGACAAAAGAAACAGTGAAACTGATTGATAATCTGAAAAGTATGCAGAATTGGACAAAGAGACATTATTTAGAGATGTAGGGAGGGTGAGAAAACTTAGCCCAGATGTGAAGAAAGCCAAGCAGATTAAAAAAAAAAAAAGGCAACTAACTCCAGTTAATATAATAGTCATAAAAGAAACGTAAGTATAGTACACCATTTTGCCTTGGCAGTGAATAATACATGTAAAAGTATAATAACAAAAATGTGAGTATAGTGGAGAATGTATTATAACTCTTTGAAGATGTGAGTGGAGTGAGGAGAAATTATCTGTATGAAGGATGATATAAGACAGCTGAATTCTCAATAGTGAGAAAATAGTAACTAAAATTGAAAAAATTAATAGTGCTATAAATGTCTCATTTAGAAATATGAAGGCAAATACCAAATGGAATTACCAAAAGAATCAAAATGGTTGCCTCTTGAAAAAGGAAATTGTAGGGAGATTTAAAGCAAGAATTTATTTCATATTATGTTTTAGTTGATTATTTAAGCTAATGCATAATAAAAACAAATACTAAATTTACAAAAAGAAAAAAATCATAATCTCTGCCAATTACTAATTTTTATTAAGACAAATATCTAACAAAGTCATCTATAATATTTATTGTTTTTTAAAGTCATACTTTTTCCGGCTATATAGTTGTTTTCAAGCTCTTTGTATTTAATGCCAATCATTCTTAACACAGAGGACATAGCAATTTTAGATTCTAAATTTTTAACGACTGGGCAAGACTATAAAGAAAGTGAATTCCCTAAAAGTCTTTTGAAATTTCATGGTCATAATATTAGAGAGAGAACCTTTTGGTTAAAGACTACTGACCCACAAGAAATAGGTTTAAAATAATAGTAATTTACCCAACTACTAATACATTTCTCTTTTAAAGTTTTTATATGTAAAAATTTATCACCAACTATAAATTACGTTTTTTTTTTCATTTGGGTTGGGACAGGGTAAATTTTTTTACATGTTGTGGAAGTTTTTAAAGATATTGAATGAAACACTAGTTGTTTCACTAACTGACCTAAGAAAGTTTCCCTAGAAAAGTGTGACACTCCAGAGAAAAAGAAAATCCAAATTGAAAAACTAGTTAACAGAATTTACACTATCTTTTCACAGAATTTTGCAACAATACTCTTCAGTTTATAATCGCGATATGGAAAACTAAGCATATAAGACATGTTATTGGAAAAATCCTCTCGACAATAAACAATCTGAAACATATTTCTGAACTGTTCATGAAATTTACGATTATAAAACTTGGACATTTCTGAAAAGTTTTTGAATTCTCCAGTATCCACTACCCAGAGGTGGAGCTATGATTTGAAACCTTGTCTATGTATGCTTCTCGTTATTGTGTTATGACTACAGTTGACCCTTGAACAATGTGGGTTTGAACTGCATGGGTCCACTTACATGCAAATTTTTCTGAACAGATATATTGAAAAATTTTTTGGAGCTTTATGATAATTTGAAAAAACTCAGAGATAAACTGTATAACCTAGAAATATTGAAAAATTAAGAAAAAGTTGTATCATTAATGCATAAAATATATGTAGATACTAGCCTATTTTATTATTTACTACCATAAAAATGTACACAGATTTATAAAAAGTTAATCAAAATTTACATGCACAAACACAGACTGTTCCTGTTTCTGGCACCTTTCATAGTCAAGAGAAATGTAAACGTACATGAAGATGCAGTATTAAATCATAATTTCATAAAATTAATTGTAATACCTATAGTAATAATAGTGAATTATAATTGTATACAATTTTATATTTCCTCAGCATCCTTTTTTTTTTTTTAAGATGGGGTTTCACCATATTGGTCAGGCTGGTCTCAAACTCCTGACCTCAGGTGATCTACCTGCCTCGGCCTCCCAAAGTGCTGGGATTACAGGCATGAGCCACCATGCCCAGCCTGCATCCATTTTAAATATAAGTTGAAGTTTATTACACCAGAAGCAGGGCTTAGTCACCCTTAACACATAGTTTCCAGTTCTCTGCCTTCTCATAGTTCCTCAGTGTGGTTGATCCAGCTGTCTGTCATATGCAATTGCCTCATAGTGACCACTTTCATATGGAACAGCTATTAATAGATACAACTTATCTGACTTACCCTCCTGACCCTCCCACACCAAAGGAACTGTCCACCTATGCTACAGTGACCACCTCTCAGTCACAGCATGACTCCATAGAACACTTACATACTTGCTCCAAACTCAGTAATTAGAACTCCTCATGGAAAACCTGGTTGGGCAGTGTCTTGCACCCTGTTAAAGGCTTTGGCCCACAGGTCCCTCTTTCTCTGTTGCTCCCCACTCAATGCTTGAGTGAGAATTTCCTCAACAGCCCTCTCCTTCCCATTGACCTGGATCTGTAAGTAATACACTGCTTCTGTCATTTCATGGGGTTTGTTGAATTGCCTCCTCTCTGTCTTACCTGATTGATGCACCTGAAGCATAACTTCTTTTCTGTTCAGGGATTTCCTAGAGAGTGGCTATTTTGGTAAATATAAACTGGACACAGGTCCCAAGAGCCATAAGGATATGTGCCAGTACAAAGTTTCCTGAGAGAGAGACACATGATGACAGGTAGGACACTTAAGCATTAGGTCATCCACCAGAGTAAAGAAGTATCACATGAAAGGTACACTAAGCATCCATAACCAAATTCCCTGGATCCTCAGGGCAAGGATACAGTTGATAGCCACTCTCACAAAAGACCTCAAGACCAACATAGAAAGAGAAAAGTATGGCCAGGCACGGTTGCTCACACCTGTAATCCCAGCATTTTCGGAGGCCAAGCCAGGCAGATCATGAGGTCAAGAGATCGAGACCATCCTGACCAACATGGTGAAACCCCGTCTCTACTTATGCTGTCTATAAGAGACTCACTTTGCCTTTAAGGACACACATTTACTGAAAGTGAAGTGATGGAAAAAGGTATTTCATGTAAATGGAAACCAAAAAAAAAAAAAAAAAGCAGGGATAACTATACTTATAGCAGACAAAATAGACTTTAAGTCAAAAACTGTAAAACAGAGACAAATAAGGTCATTATATAGTGATAAAGGGGTCAATTCATCAAAAGAATATAATAATTTTAAACACATATGCACCTGATATTAGAGCACCTAAATATGTAAAGTACATATTAATAGATCCAAAGGGAGAGATAGCAATATAATAAGAGTATGGGACATCAAAACCCTACATTTTACAGTGGATAGGTAACCAGACAGAAATATAAGGAAATATTGTACTTGAACTATAACTTAGACCAAATGGGCCTAACAGACGTATACAAAACATTCCTCCCAATAGCAGTAGAATACACATTTTTCTCAAGTACAAATGAGATACTCTCCAGGATATATCATATGTCAGCCACAAACCAAGTCTTAACACATTCAAGAATTTGAAATCATATCAAGCATATTTTCTGACCACATTGGTATGAAACTAGAAATCAATAACAGAAGGAAAATTGGAAAATTCATAAATATGTAAAAATTAAACAACATGCTACTGAACAACTGAAAGGTCAAAAAAACAAAATGAAAAATTTAAAATATCTTGAGACAAACAAAAATGGAAACACAGCTTACCAAAATTTATTGGACACACCAGAAACAGTTCTAATAATGAGGTTTATAACAATAAATGCTTAGATTAAGAAAAAGAAAGATCACAAATAAACAACCTAACTTTGAACCTCAAGGAAACAGAAAAAGAACAAAGCCCAAATTCAGTAGAAGTAAGGAAACAGCAAAGACAAGAGCAAAAATAGATGAAATAGAGACTGAAGAAAACAACAGAAAAGATCAATGGAACTAAGATATTAAAAATTAAAATTTCAAATAGAACTACCACATGATGCTGCAGTCCCACTGTTGGGCATATATCCAAAAGAAATGAAATCAGTATATGCAGAAATAGCTGCACTGTCATGTTTCTTGCAGCATTATTCACAATAATAAGATGTGTCCATTGATAAATGGATAAAGAAAATGTGGCATATAATATGTATATGTACACACAATGGAATTTAATTCAGCCATAAAAAAGAACAAAATCCTGTCATTTCTAACAATATGAATGAACCTAGAGGACACTTTGCTAAGTGAAATAAGCCAGGCACAGGAGACAAATACTGCCTGATCTTACTTACGTTGGGATCTTAAGAAGTTTAACTCATAGACGCGGAGAGAATGGTGGTTGCTAAGAGCTAGGGGGTGGAAGAAATAGGGAGATATTGGTGAAAGAGTACAAAGTCTCAGTTATGCAGCATGATGACTGCAGTTAATAATTCTGGAGTTTATACTTGAAATTTGCTGAGAGTAGATCTTAAATGTTCTCTCCACACACTCAGCAATAAAGACAACTATGCGAGGTGAGGGATATATTCATTACCTTAATATTGGTCATTGTTTTACAATGTATGTGTATAACAAACATCGTATTGTACACTATAAATATGTACAACTTTCATCAGTTATGCCTCAGTAAAGTTAGAAATGGAAAGAAAGGAAAAACAGGCTTAGACAGACTCAGAGACTTGCCTAAAATTCCACAGATGAAAAGCAAATCCAATTGCAACTTTAGGACATATGCTATTATCCACTCTGTCTTATGGCTTCTTGAGATCCTAAGCACCTAAGCTGACAGGTTGTGAAAGCCATCCACAGTTCTCACCATTGGTTAGTGGTATGATTTAGTCATAATAACACTGTACATTTCTGTCTATCCATTCTCATATAGCTAATGGAAGATTCAGAAGATCAGCCTGAAATCAGGTGACTGAGCTTCACTGATAGGGGTTAATTCCAACGTAAATGTCACAACCAACATACTAAGCATTGTCTTCTGAAAATACTACTCTTTGAACGACCATAAAAAAGTGACTTATGGCAAGTGCTGGAAAACACACTTATATTTTCTCACATGTTACTTACTCCTTAAGGTATTTAACGAGACTGGTAAAAGGCTTTAAAGCTTATATAATAATAAATCTCAAGTGTACTCTCAAAGGCTCAAAAGAAAAAGAGTGCTTTACAAAATTGCTTCTTTCCATTCTAAACATTATGTATTGGTTAGACATTAACTTGCAAGGAAATTATTTTACTTGTGTTGTCTTCAAATAAAACTATTATTATGCCAAGTACAAAATTCTGGGTTTTCTCTCGATGCTAAGAACTCATGATCCTCACATGTAAATTTAACTTGGTAAGTCCTCTCTGTTTCAGGATTTTAACATTAAGGTCTAGTTTGGGATTTAATTTGACAGGCTGTACCTGTCAGCTTTTGTATAGCTTACTTTCATCACAGTTCAAAAGGAGTGTGTGAAAGACTTACTTATAGTAAGTAGGTCACCTGAGACTCATGTTATGCATGAGGAATCCTGGAATTCCAGCTACCTGGAACACGTTCATGATAATTCAAGGAGCTTGCTCACAATTTAATAACCTTGTTGACAATACCAACCACATTGGAAAAGAATAGTACCGTACTCATTTGGGAAATCTGCTTAAGAGATATAGATTCCCCATAGATCTGATCAGAGAAAATAAACGCCAATATATATATGCTTTTTGGTAAGAAAAAGAAGTGGCATGGAAGTTAGAAAGCTTCCAGTCAGGAAAAAGGAGAAGTTCCAGTTAGAAGATTGCATTCTAGCCCATACCCTCAGAAGATTTTAAAAGAAGAGGTCCTTGGAAAAAGGCATCATTTAAGAAAATGTCACCAATGCATTTTCTTTAAGGTCAGGCTTGTAGCCATTCACATTATGCTTCATTTATAGGATACTGTTCCTGATAATTTTGTTTTTTAGTGATAACAACACACAGTTGTTCATCATCTGATTTTTCCCTCATAAGACAGCTAAGCATTTTGATCTGACTTTCTCAATAGACTGAATTCATTGTATAATAAATTAGATCAATGATTGATTACTTAATAATAGGCCATGTATTAAGTCAGAGAAGTGAGAAATTGATCAAGGAACAATTCATTTTATGTGTTATAAATGGGTCCTAATCCATCCTCTATTTAGCTCTTTGGGTTCCATTACTTATTGCAAGAGACTATTTACCGTCAAACAAGTTTGACCCTATCTCCATTGGTGATCTTTCAAATGTGGCTCTTTAAGGAAACCAAAATACCTAGAATTATAGTGACTCATTCAGGTTGAGAATTATTTAACATTTACTGTTCTAGGAATCATGCTTAGTGTTATCTTATGCATTATTTCATTTAACCTTCACAATAGCCCTACAGAAATAGATACCATGATCAGCATTTTACAAGTGAACAAACTGAGGTTCAGAGAGGAAGTAAATTGTAAAGTTCAGTAGTCATAAGAACCAAACCAAGAATCCCAATTCCAATCTGATGAATTTTAACACTTCTATTCATCCTACCACTTCTGCTGTATATTTCAGGCTTCTAGCATCACCCTTGTGAGTTAAAATATTAACTCATCTCCCCATTCTGCCAAGAAATGTGATGTGAGTTCCAGATTAGGAGGATTTTTAATTTTTTTAGTAATACGGCCAGAAATAAAGGGAAAGTGCAGGCACATTTTGCTGATATAAATAGCTCTACTATTCAGAACAAAACCAGGATGGTTCAATATACAAAATATTATTTTCAAAACCAATCAATAAATATTCATTGATAATTGAGTAATGTGAATGAAAGAACAATAACATATGACTTATGTTCTCAATCAATTTGAGAAGACAAAACAGTCCAGGTAAAAAGAACAAGTAATAATGCAAGGCTATGTATCCCAAGGGCAAAGTGGACTAAACAATGCTAGAGGGATTCAGAATAAGTAAAGATCTCTTTGAGCTAGGTTGGTAATGATTTTCAGCAGGCTGTATAAATGTAAGTCACAACTTTAGTAGTAGAGAAGGCATAGCAGTTCTAAGGAAGGAGAAAGCAATGAGATTGGAGGACAATGAGAATACTAATAGAGAAATTCATTGTTCAGTGAGCCTTGAAGGTAAGGTAGGACTTGGAGAGGGCTTTGCTGGGCAGTCTAGAAAACGCTGGATGCAATCAGTGAGATTCTTAAGTTCAGGCATCAGCTTCAGTGTTCAGGCAGAGTCCATACCTCCCCTCATCACACAGCGGTATTTAGAGGAGAGGCCTAACTTCCCTCAGAAGACCCCAGCACGTGATTCGCTCTTTCAACTGAGAAGCCCACTCCTACATTAGGCTGCAGTGCAGAGATTTATCAAATTTACCCCTTAGCTTTGTTCAGTCACTTCGGGATGAATCCTGCACATTCAGAGGAGTTTTACACTTGCTCTTAGGATTCATGCCCTCTCTTTTAGCACTTTATCTGAAGTTGAAAGAAGCAGCCATCGCTGACTCCACGTCCAGCATGGAGGTGATCTGTGCTCTAATAGCGGAGGTCCCAGTTTGCCTGGGATAGTCCCAGTGGATTCTGTTGTGCTGAGTGTCCACCATTTGAACAATAAGTTATATAGCCACCCATGTTATAGTCTTTACTACCATCCAACATGGAAGCATGGGCTCAGAGAACCACTTTAGTCCCGTATCCCACAAAACAGACCTACATTTCTGCTACTGTTCACAGGGGCACAATGCTATAAGCCAAAAATCCCCATTTCTCCTAGGAGTATGGATTTGGGGAAGGCCTAAAATTATTGGAAACTTATCCTCTTTCTAAAACCATTTAAACAGCCACCTGGCTGATGGTAACAGCAAATTATCCAGATACTTTGGCTCTTAACAGTGCATCATACTTTTCAAAAAGCACCACTAACCTGTCAGTTAATCAGTGTTGAGTACCTGGCGTTGCCACCCAGTCAACCGTTTCTTCTTTACAATGCTCAGAAACAACTTGAGAGGCACATTAAGCAAATATCAGACATAAATGTTACCTTAAGCAAACAATGGGAGCAAAGAATACAGGATAGGTCAGAAGCAGCCTCCTGCTAGACAGCTGTTCCAAAGGCAAACCAACCACAGTGTCCTGGCAGAGTATGCACTCAACAAATGTTAATGTCTCTTTTGCCCAGGCTCTAATTGAAAATTCTTTTGCCGCTTAAATACATGTTTAATTTAAAGGGCTCTGAGTCAGGTTTCTCCCCTGCTCAGCTCAGAGACAAAACATGCTGGACAAACAGGCAGGAAATCCCCCTGAACATCTGTTTCTGGTTGGGGTGACAGTTCACACAGATCATTTAGAATTCAATTTAAAAGAGTAAAAATGTATTGTGCAACTGTTGTGTTTTGAATATGATATAGTACCTGACCAAGATAGAGCTCACCAACAAGGTTGCACTTCACCAGGACAAATAAGACAGGTGCAAAAAGCAAAACAGAATCTAGCAGGTACCCTAAAAGGAATAGAAGCAAACTACAATGGGAACACAAAGGAAGGAAAGATTCGTTCTGACTTAGGGCATAGTAAGGGCTTCATGGAAGTATAAGGTATTATTTACCATAATCATCATTATAACAACATTAACTGCTATTATAGAGGGCTTATTATGATTCAGTAACTATTCTAAATATTTTAAATGTATTTTACTGTAAATTAGTCTTATTTATTAAGCTTAACCTTGAAGAAGGGTGTGACTGAGAGAAACAGAAATGGAGAAGAACGGGTATTCCAAGTGGCAAGAGAAGACTAATGAAACACACGATGTTAGGAGGCATTCAGAAAATAGCAACTGCTGTCATCACTATTTGTCAGACTTTGGAATATGTAAGGAATTGAAGGAGACAAGGCTTGAAGCAGAAGGTGGTGCCTTAAATATCACAGTGAGAAATTTGAGATTTTTTCAGTAGGCACTGAGGTTTCATTAAAGCAATGACACTTAACCACAGGTCTGTATCAAAATTCTTGGGTAGGGGTGGGGGGAGGCTGAGGTTCTCAAAATACCCATGCCCTATTTCTGGAAACTGATTTAGGAAGTCTTATTTGCAGCCTAAGAATCTTCACTTTTTCAGAACTCCTTGGCAATTCTGATGAACAACTCTTGGAAAACCACTGAAAGGCTTCTCTTCTGGGAACTGTCATGATTAAATCTGAGTGTTAAGAGGACTTAAGCAGCCATGTGGAGGATGACTGGGTAGAGCACAGACAGACAGCAGGGCCTGAGTTAGTAAACACCTGCAACAGGAAGTGAAATGTAAGGAGATTGATGGGGGGTGCCTGTGGGCATGTTCTGTTGAGGCAAATGAGTGTCAGGGTCAGAATCAGCAGGGTCTGTGCATTGACCAGATGGAAAGAGGCAATAAGAGATGACTCTGATATTTAAGCCCATGCTGGGAAGATGCTACTGTTCTTGATTGAGATTGGAAAGAGAGAAAAAGGATCATATTTGAGGGCAAAAATAATGAGTCTAGTTTTAAGCATACTAAATTTGATATGGTAATAGGTGAGCTTAGGTAGAGTTGAATCAGAAATATACATTTAGATAATCAGAAATGTACATCTAGAATTTGGATGTCTTGATGCTTAATTGTGCCAATAGAATATGACCATACATACAGTCATGTTCTCTAGACTATGTCTTCAAAATATTCTGAATTGAGGTAGAGTGTCTGGCTAATTCAAATGTTTTGTTAATTTGAATAAATGATAATGTAAAAAAGATTCTCATAAATAATACTTTAGGAAGGGCCAGGCGATGGCTCATGCCTGTAATCCCAGCATTTGGGAGGCCAAGGTGGGCGGATCACCTGAGATCAAGGGTTTAAGGCCAGCCTGGCCAACATGGCGAAACCTCATCTCTACCAAAAATATAAAACTTAGCTGGGCATGACGGCATGCACCTGTAATCCCAGCTACTCAGGAGGCTGAGGCAGGAGAACCACTTGAACTCAGGAGGTGGAGCCTACAATGAGCCAAGATCATGCTACTGTACTCCAGCTTGGGTGATACAGCAAGACTCTGTCACCAAACAAACAAACAAAAAATTAAAACAAAATTTTAGGAAGCCTTTTATTCAAGGGTAAGAGAAAGAAGAGGAGTGACAGAAGAGCCTGAGCAAATGCTGCAGGACAAGGAGCCACAAGAATGCTAAGGCAGCAAAGACACAGAAAAACAATATCAGCAAGAAAGGGTATTCTTCAGTGTTCAATACTTCTGAATTGTTAAAAAGCATAAGAGAATTAATTGGTTAAGTCTTTAGGTTGTAAAGGATAGAAGCTGACTCTCACTAGCTTAGACAGAAAGAAAAAAAGGAATTTAAGGCCAGTGCCTAAAGAAGGATTCTGGAAGAGCTCACAGAGAGTCAGCAGAGGAGATGAACAACCAAGGTTTGGGAAGGGTAGGAACCAGGGCAGGTCTGGGGGCCTCCTAGAAATCTATGACCCCTCTCCCAGGGTGATGCAGCCATTAATACAACTCTGCTCCAGAAAATTCTCCACCTCTCCAGTCCATGCTCCAAATCCCAGGAGAGGGAAGTGACCAAGCTTGAGTGTGTGTCTCTCTTCTAACTATGGCCAGGGAGCAATGTCAGCAAAGCCAGGCATTCACCCCATTCAGGGGCTAGCACTAGACCCCAGGGAGAGGGGGTCACTAAAGGTTAGCCCTACTCCAAGAAGCAAGCTCCGCTGGAGTGTATAAAACTTGTAGGAGCCAGTTTGCAAGGTACTGAAGAGGGCAATGATGCATGACAATGCTGTTTCCAGTCCCGCGTCTATGAAAGGAAAGAAGAATGGGGTGGTGGCCTGAGAGTGGCAGACTTGAGGGCAGGGTTTTGCGGGCAGTGGAGACTTAACTACACTTGTAGACTGAGGCTGGATCCAGTGGAGTAAAAAATTAACATACAAGAAAGAAAGGAGGTAATTAATGGCACAGAAACCTCAGTGATGACCAAATATTTCAGTCAACAACACACTGAATAGAAGGGATCCTGAGGAACTTTGTAGAATTACCTACATGTTCTATACAAGATAAGAAGAATGTCAAAAATCAGGGAGATTGGATAGTTTCTCTCTGTATATAGGGGTGTCACTGAAGTGGTCAGAAGAGCTTGAGATGCTTGCACAGGGAGAAACAGTGAAATCAAAGCAGAGATACACAAAGACTCTTTAGAGAGGAAAAACTGGCCTGTGGGCTTGCAATAGTTGTCTATAAGAGAATTAAACACATTAACTTGACTAAGCAAAGAATACATACATTAAAAAGTGATTTTGTAAGTTGGGCATAGAAAAAGCAGGAAAAGTCACTGAAGCAAATGTTAGTAATTTCTATCTTAGCACCATCCAAGAGAGGCAGTGACTTGGCCAGTATTTCCAGTTCTGTGGGCCAGAAACTGTCTTACCCTGATGTAGTTAAACAGCCAACTTTCTTAGCTTGTGCTCTGCATTCAGGACAACCTTCTTCCTGATTATGTTTAAGGGAAACTCTTAAGGAAGGTGTGTTTGTCAAATAGACCTTTACATTCTAGTCTCTATGCAGTAATTCTGAAGAAATAAATTAAATGGTTTCTGGTTTTGATTGGACTTTCCATGGCACTTGGCACTGATCATAAGGACTCCAGAATTATGATAGTAATTTATTATTGAAAATTGATAAACTGCTGCCACGGTTGGAGCAGACACTGCTGATCGCCTATCCCTTATCTGTGTTTAGTAACATACTGTCAACACTGGCCCATACATGGCTCTCTTTTGTTGATTGATTGTATACATTATTGAAAAATAAAAATAATAAAATTTAAAACTACAAATAAAAGATACACTGGTTTGCACTGACTCTTGTAAGTTTGATTAATGAGCAGAACTAACATCTGAGATAAGTGTTTCTTTCTGTGGCTGGATAAAATTACAGTTCCTGGCCTGCATGGCTGCATTCAGGTCATGATGCTACCTTGGGAGGCCTGTGAGAGGTCATTAGTGGTCTCTTCCTGGCATATGTGCCCCTGACATCATTGTTTGTTCTCTAGCCACTGTATAAAAAAGCTGATCTTTCTATACTGCCCATTTGGGTCAAAGAAAAATGTTGGTGGAACAAACACAACTTGCATAACTTTTATTCCCAGTAAAGAAATTCATTTTTTGACTTTTGTTCACCGGCTTCTATATCAGGGGAAATTCATTGATTCGCTTTCAGAGGTGCAAAAACTAAAAATAAATGATAGTAAGCGTTAATATGTGCTATGTAAGAATTCTGCATCTCTGTGCGTTATCTCATTGAAGCCATAATAACTGTCCAGAATCTACTAAGAATAAGCTCCCAGTGCCTCAGCCATGTCTCTGGCCTGTGTACTAAATCTTTTGAGTTTACTCAGCAACGACCTCTGTTTCCCACTGTACTCCTGACCTTTGTTGTTGTTCAGTGCATCTCACAGATCCATTTATTCATGTTACGAACCAAGCTATACTTATGCAAGTATACAGTGATGTTCCCCATCTAACACAGCCTGCTTAAATTTACAGGCTGACTGACATTTCATTTCATGTGTACTCCAGGTAAAGCTGGTTAGGGATGACCATGAGCAGGCACTGGAACTTTCAAAGCTTTACTTCTTTTATCAGCACTCTGGATTATATAAACGATGAGAGTCATCAGCCCCATTTCTACCCAAATATCCTGGTAAACTTGAGTATAGTAGAGCTTCATGGAGATCCACACATTTTTAATAATACTTTGAAGCATGTGTACCTTTTGCCCATACCTGCCTGTATCTTGCCTCATGCTCTGTGCACAGCAGTGCCATAACCTGGGGCGTATCCTTCTCGGCTATAATTACTGAATCCTTCCGTGTCCTCCTGGGCTGTAATTACTCCTACTAGTCAGAGCATTCTGACTCAGCCAGGTTTAGGCCACAGCACAGGTGGGTAGCAACTGTCCTGGCAACAGCCCACAAAGCCAGTACCCACTCCAGGCTTGCCTCAAACTTTCTAGTGGAGAATCATTCATCTCACTCTTGTACCTCTTCCTGTTACTCTCATGCCCAGAGTAGGTCTATGTCCACACTCCCTTCTGTGGATCAGAAGCACCAGATTTGTAGCATCTGAACTACGTCAAGTACCCCAGCTTCTCTTTTCTACCTCCTGCCCATCAGAATAGCTACTTTCTTAGTGCTCTCTCACTACCCAAAGAGTAAATCTGCTGTGAAAATTATCCCAGTAGTGTTTGTCTTGATTTTCTAGAAATTTCCTTAGAAAGAGATATATTTAGTTTCCTTTTAAATATGGTTTATTATTACAGCATTATTATTAATAATAAAACAATGATGGTGATGTCTGATCATGAGCAGGCTCTTAGTAATTTTCTTTGAATGCTATTTTTTGTCTTCTGGAGGAGTCTGCCTGATCAAATGAAAACAGGAAAGGAGTCAAATATCACCATGATCTAGGTGACCAACTTGTCCCAATTTATCCAGGACTTCTCTGGTTTTAGCACTGAAAGTCCTTCTTCCTGTGACATTCCTCTATCCAGAACAAACTGGAACAGCTGGGCATCCTACCACCTCTAAAGAAAAGACCACAATGAACTTAAGATAATACTAGAATTACCACTTTTATTAACTTAAAAGTCTTTTCTAAGGAGATTTTTCACTCTCTTATTATTATATATGTTGTCTGCAATATATATTATATTTAATATCTATATCTCCAATATGATTAGAAAGTTAAATATATATTATATATTATAACAGCTATAATAATACATTTATTGAATGTTTGCTACATTCTAGGCAATAAGTTAATGCAGCAACTCTGTGCAAAGTCAGTGTTCTTAATTCTAATTTCAGATAAAGAAAGTAAAATTTAGAATAGTTAGCAAGGTCCCACAACTGGACTTAAACTCTGGTATGTTTGCTTCTCAAACCCATGCATTTAATTATTTGTGGATTTAATATTTTATTGTAGGTAAAAAGAGAAAGAGCTGCAACAGTTGGCTATCTGAGTAAAGCAAAGGTCTAGTTCCATTGCCATTTATCTGGACAAAAACAAACATCAAGCTCCTGACAATTTATTCTGTAATTACAACCAAGGTAATAATTTTGGTAAACTTAGGAGGATACTCCCTTCACAGAAAGTCTAACCTTAAATCACATCATTTTAAGGGTAGAATACTAGAAGCATCTGTTAAGAAGACATGCCTGGTATTATCGTTATTCAATAACATCCCAGAAGTTTTAGGCTCTAAAATAAAAATTTCCAAAAGGTTAAATAGATATTAGGTGTTAGTATAATTATTACTTGCAAATCATGATGGTCTATCCAGAAAAACTACAAAAATCAGATGAAAAACAGCTAGAACTAATAAGATTTTACATAAACATCCAGAATAATATGCTTCCAAAATTATTAGCCTCTGGAAATTTCTGGTTGGGTATTATAGGAGAATTTTGTTTTCTTTTTTTTTCTCATGCAAATGACATGCTAGGGATTAGAGAGGAGCCAAAATAAACATCCTGAGATATTTATTACATATCTCAGTGGTAAATTACATCTGAGCTACTGAGCACTGGGCTCCCTGGAAAAGAGGCATAAGCATTTAGGGCATCCAATCCTAGAAGGGTGGCTGGGGAGTTCCGTTGTCTGTATTGGAGGTAGAATGGCCCTTCTGTGCTCAAGGGCCCCAGAAACAGGATATTGATAGATTCAGAAGAGGCCCTAGGGAAAGAAAATGGTTGCAGCTTTGGGTCTGAAAGATGGTAGATGCCTGACCCACCCTAACTCAGAGGTCCATAATTGGTCCAACACCCTGAAGGAGTGGCACGGGGTGAGATGATACACAGAGGAATTTAGAGAAGATCATATTCTTTATCGACAAATTTGGGATAGTTCTTGAGACTGGAATAGGATCCTCTGAACAATTATGCCAGGTATAAACTGAGGCTGTCCTGGGTCAACCAGGACACATGCTTACCCTTGTGAATGCACCTGGGACCAGTGTCAGGAGCTGGGGCATGGCTTGCCTAGGCTGGCTGCCGCTCTGCAATGGTTGCTTCTTGTGCCTCCAGCTGACACTGTGGGATAGGATTGCTGGTGACCTTAGAAGTGTCCATTTCTATCTTCTGGAGGCATTGTTTGCTGATTCTTGGGTTGATACAAGACTTGGAGATTGGGACTTGGGCTCCATATTGCAGGGAAAAACTGTATCATATGTATATACTTAAATAGTGAGATATACTTATCTATATTTTTTAACTTTCATCTGAGAACATATGTTATTTCTATAATAATAGTATACAACTTCCCCCAGGCCACACCAGCCTGTGGGTACACATAAGGCCATCTTGTTACAAATTCCCAAAGCTTCCTGGCTCATTTTCCCACATGCCATGAGCCCCTAGTCCCTGAGCCTCATCAGGAGGTGTCACATGTGCTTGACTCACTCCACAATCTGAGCTACTCCTAACTGCTCCCCTCATCAGTAGCCAGCATCTCTACTGTTGTCCTGCCAAGCACAGAATCCCCAGGCTGCTGAGGCTGAACATTACTGGAAACTTGTAACTGTGAGAAACAGAGGTTTCTCATGGGGAACAAGTGTGGGAAAGAAAACTTACTTTTTAACTGTATGCTCTGTTACACCTTTGGAAGTTTCATATCATGCATTTATAGCATTCTTTCAGGGATAGTAATAATTAAAAAGAAAAGAAAAGCAGCATGGATAGTTGTATAGGAGCCAGCTATGTAGCTCCCTGGTTTTTATGTTATATTCTGATTGAAGAAAACAAACTAAGCAGCCCTGCCTGTTGATTAGTGTGTTCCAGAAGCAGTCCTGCCATTTTACTTCTCAGTGCTTTCTCTGCTTAGAACCAAGGCAAGTATTCAGGGGCCAGGGGTTCAGAGTCAAATACCAGCCATGCTCCTGTAATTCCCACTTCCTTCTGATGGTTAAAGACTTTGTACCATGATGAGTCAAACTCACTCTGCCTGGAGTCTCAGCCTTAGCACCTAAAAAAAAGACTCCAATAGGTTACCCCAGAAACTCAACACAGTCCCAAGATGAATGAACCACCAACAGGGAACCCAATGAAGGGTTAACATAGGTCTAAGAGGCAAAAAGTTATTTAAAAAAAGATAAATGCTCTGAGAAATACCAATTATAACTAAAAATTATTCATAAAACCCTGTAAAGGGCTCTTGACTAAATCATTAATATGCATAACCAAACTCCTCTTCTCCTGGACAGGGCAGTTCAGCCAAGAGCACGTATTTATGTAGTTAGTGTTATGCTTGCAGAAGTGGACCAGGGAAGACTTAGTTCTTTATTAAAAGAGGGACTTGTGGTCCCTATGAAACCTCTGAGAAGTTGGGTAGTATCAAGAGCCATGCACATTTATAAGAGTGCCTGACACACAGCAAATGCTTAACAAATGTTAGCTTTTTAAATTATTCTTCTAGATGTTTCTATAAATTTCTATAAAAAGTGACTTAGAATGTCAAAAACTAAAATTGATTTTTAAAAACTGGAGTTTAGTTATCTCAGGAGAGTAACGACAATATCTCAAGGCCATATGTCACAGTTTTAGCAATAATTACTCTCTTCAGAATGGCAGGATTCGCTGCTTTTGGAAGATTCTCAAACACTATTCAAGAACTATGATTTAGATAATATTATAGGCTTTGCTGTCACCTAGTGGAAAATTCGATTATTATAAACAATTCTCAATAATAAACTCATTGTGAGCTATTGAACCAAAGGGTCATGTTTCAGTGATTGCCAGCTGGCTTCCATTGGCTTGCATTCTACAATTAATCATAATACCAAACCTCTGGTGACAGTCCATCTCTCTGTGGATGCACTCATTTCTGTTTTTGTTATTTTTAAATCTATGACAGCAAATCCTGTGTGAGCTGCCTCGTCAGAAGCCAGCAATTGCAGAGAACATTCTTGGAGACTGCCAGGTCTCCTGGTCACTGGAACATTGCTGGATCCTAAGAGCAAAGGGAAAAACAAACAAACAAAAAAACCAACCTCAAAAAACCTACCTAATTGCAAGTCCCCTTTTAAAGTGTTTTCATATATTGTCCTACTTTATTCTCAGAAAAACCTGTGACATGGAGAGCATTTTTTCATTTTAAAGATGAGAAAATTGCTGCGCAGAAAGGATAACATAGGAAATCAAGCAGAAAACAAGAAATCAAAGCTGTCTTTTGACTTCAAATTCAGAGCTCTACCTAAGTCAATACCCTGCCTACCAGGACCCTGCGGTTGGCTCACCAGAAACACTAGGAAAGAAGCTAACAGTTTGGTTTCTTTTGAGAGTGGTCAAGGCAGAAGACAAGGCCCTGGAGTTCACAGGCCACTGGGTGGGAAGACACATTCTTTCCCTTCTTAGGGTTACTCCCACCACTCTACTCCTGATCTCCTGCCCTCTGGTTCCTCTGGGCTCTTACTAATGTTAACTATCCCCCTTTTCCAATTCTCTAACCTCCCCCTCTCCACGGGCAAATTCCTTCCAGCTCTAAACACCAAAACCAAAACTCTGCCTTTATCTATATTTCTCTCCCGCCCTTCCAAATAGGCTTATCAGAAGGCATATTCTTATCACATTTCACCCCCGACAATTACCATTTTTTTTTTTTTTTTGAGACAGTGTCTAGCTCTGTTGCCCAGGCTGGATTGCAGTGGCACAATCATGGCTCACTACAACCGCCACCTCCCAGGCTCAAGAAATTTTCCCACCTCAGCCTTTCGAGTAGCTGGTGCTCTACCACACCTGGCTAAACTCTACCACACCTGGCACAATCACGGCTCACTACAACCGCCACCTCCCGGGCTCAAGAAATTTTCCCACCTCAGCCTTTCGAGTAGCTGGTACAGCTACCACACCTGGCTAAATTTGGTATTTTTAGTAGAGATGGGATTTCGCCATGTTGCCCATGCTGGTCTCGAACTCCTGACCTCAAAGCTATCTGCCTGCCTCAATCTCCCAAAGTGCTGGGATAACAGGCATCAGCCACTGCTCCCAGCCTACATAATTACTCTTTTTTTTTTTTGAGATGAAGACTTGTTCTATCTCCCAGGCTGGAGTGCAGCAGCGTAATCTCGGCTCACTGAAACCTCCACCTCCTGGGTTCAAAAGATTATCCTGCCTCAGCCTCCTTAGTAGCTGGGACTACAGATGCCCACCACCACGCTCAGCTAATTTTTGTATTTTTAGTAGAGACGGGGTTTCACCATGTTGGCCAGGCTGTTTTCAAACTCTTGACCTCAAGTGATCTGCCTGCCTCAGCCTCCCAAAGTGCTAGGATTATAGGTGTGAGCCACCACACTTGCCCACATAATTACTCTTTAATGCACCCTAGTGTGGTTTCACCACCAATCCCACTCCTCAATTCCATTTCCCTCCCCCTGGAAGCCGCTCAGGTTACCAAGGACCATCTACTTGTCAAATCCAGGGGACTTTACAGTTGTCTGCTTTACTCCTTGGGACACTTCAGGCTATTGACCATGGTCTCCATATGAAATTTATCCTTCCACAGCTCCTGAGCCATGGCTCTCCTTGGTTCTCCCGCCATTCACTCGTAGGCTCCTTTATAGTTGCCACTCTTTTTCTCTGCGCTCCCTCCAGGAGAACTCTCAAGGGAGTGATATCACCAGATACCCAACTCCATGTCTTTGGCTTAGACCTCTTCCCTGAGCTCCCATCAAATTGGACCTCCCAAGACATATTGAATCTCAAAGACATTGCATCAAATTGTACTCATCACCTTCACCCAAACTTGCTTCTCCACCTGCTGCTCAAGCCACGTATCTAAAAGTTATCAACAGAAAAATGTAATAGTAAAAAAATTAGTGGAAAATCTCTGGGCTTAAAGGGAGAATAATTTTTTATGCCATTTAGTTGGGGAGAGAGATTCACCTGAAGATTTTCAAATTTGTCTTATGTTTTTATTTTGTAAAAGTTTCACATTTATAGAAAAGTTGCTAAATTAGGACAATGAACTGTCATATATCCTTCACCAAGATTTGCCAGTTGTTAATACGTTGCCACACTGGCTTTATCTCTTTCCACCTATAACTATGTTATTGTTGTTGTTGCTATATTATTGTTGCTCTTAAAAGGTAAATACTAAAGTATTTAGGGCCTAGTGAAAGGGCCTAGAAGTAATGCGACCCTAGTTACAATGAACACATCTAACCTAGATGCCTATATATAATTCTCCTTTAAAAATAGTTGACACAAAAATACAACAGAAGCACATTCACTCCTAAATAGTTTAGTATTTGTCTTTTAAGAACAGGGACATTGTTTTACAAGGAGCAATGATCGTTCATGAAATTTAATGATGATACAATACTATTATGGAATATCTATATCTAAATGTTATCAGTTGTCCTAGTAATATCCTTAATAGCAAACTGGTTTTTTTTTTTTCTCATCAGACATTCAATAAAGAACCATGCTTTTCATTTAGTTGTCATCACTCTTTAATGACCTTTAATCTGGAATAGCTCCTAAGCCTTTCATTTTTTTTTTTTCTTGAGATGGAGTCTCCTGTCACCCAGGCTGGAGGGCAGTGGTGTGATCTTGGCTCACTGCAATCTCCGCCTCCCTGGTTCAAGAAGTTCTCCTGCCTCAGCCTCCTGAGTAGCTGGGACTATAGGTGCCTGCCACCACACTGGGCTAATTTTTGTACATTTTTTTGAGCGGATAAGAGGTTTTACCATATTGACAAGGCTGGTCTCGAACTCCTGACCTTGTGATTCGCCCACCTCCGCCTCCCAAAGTTCTGGGATTACAGGCATGAGCCACCGTGCCCAGCCACCTTTCTTTGTCTCTTTTAACACTGATATTTTTGAAAAATTCAGACCAGTTGCCTTGTGGCTTATCCTTCAATTTGAGATTGACTGGTGGTTTCCTCATAATTAAGTTCAGGTTATACATTTTTGGCAGGAATATTACATAAGTGATGTTGTATTCTTCTTGGCCTCTCTTATCAGGAATCGTAAGATATCAGTTTGTCCCATTGTTGGTGGTCACTTAGCTACAGTGTTGTCCACTATAAAAGTACTTTTTCCCTCTTGTAGTTAATAAATAATTTCTGGGGAGACATTTTCAGGCTGTATGAATATACTCATTCCCAACAAACTTTCAACCAGTGGTTTTAACATTCCTGGATGATTCTTATCTAAAGAAAATATTACTATGATGAGTGCAAAATCATGATTTTCTAATTATATTATTGCTTCTACATTTACTGGTTGATGTTCTATTATAAAGAAAAGCTCTCCTTTTACTATTTGTTTTTATTTGTCATTCTTATTATTTGTTTTTTTTTTTTTTCTTTTTTTTAGTATCATTAGGGACTACAGGCACGTGACACCACACCCAGCTAATGTTTGTATTTTTAGTAGAGACCAGGTTTCACCATGTTGGCCAGGCTGGTCTCCAACTGCTGACCTCAGGTAGTCTGCCCACCTCGCCCTCCTAAAGTGCTGGGATTACAGGCATTGAGCCACGGCATCCAGCCTTCTTTGTTCTTTTTGTTTGTTTATTTGTTTTGTTTTTTCATCACTGATTTGGCTAGAGGTCCCTTTGAGATTCTTCCTCTTTGTAACATCCTGGGACCTTTTTATTTTTCAAATAATTTATTTTCTACTACAACAAAATATTCTAGTCTTATCTTGTACTTACGTTGCATTTTAGAATCTGCTATTTTTAAAGGGAAATTATCTTTACACACCAAGATTTAGGGGCTAGGAGTGCTTATTGTAACTAGGGTAGCATTACTTCTAGGCCCTTTCAGCACAGAGAGCTAGGGAAGATATATACATTTTTATTATTTTTAGTTTTTTAGAAAATCATGATTTTATGCTGATACCTCTAATTTTCCCCTATTCCATAAATTATATCACCTCCCTCCTTTATAGTGGGAAATCTGGCTACCTGAAACATTAATATATTTACTAATTGCTTAATCCTAAAATGAACACCAATTAGTTTCAGAATTGCTACACCCATATCACTAACAAAACAATATCTGTTTGAACTTCTTTTTGTTTTTAGACTGAGGGTATCTATCTAAGTATTGTGTTCAAAGTGACTTGGATTCATTCTATTTTTTTTCCCTTTAATGTAGTTCGGTTATCTGTTTGATATATTGTTAATTTTTTATTTTTTTATTCAATTCTAGCCTTCTCTCCTCAGACTTGTTGATTTAATATTTTAAATATGAAAACACTAGCATGCTTCAAACAGTCAAAACTATATACAAAAAAAATTGTAGACTCAGAGAAGTGTCACCCTTTTTCCTGTTCTTTCTACCCTATCCTAGGAAAGCAATTCTATCAATTTCTGGTTTATCTTTCCTAAGTGTCTTTTTTTGCAACAACAACAAAAAAATGGATATACATGTATATATTCCTTATTTCCTTTTCTTTCTTACTGAATAGTCAGCATAATAAATAAATTATTTTTGCCATGGAATTTGATCCATGAAGGCTCTGTAACAAGTATAATTTGAGGGCTGGGGACAGTGGTTGATACCTGTAATCTTAGCCCTTTAGGAGGCCAAGGCTGAAGGATTATTTGAGGCTAGGAGTTCAAGACCAGCATGGGCAATATAGTGAGATCCCATCTCTACTAAAAAAAAAAAAAAAAAGCGTATAATTTGAAGCTTCTACCTGTTTCTAAGGGTGTGAAGCCAAACAACAACAACAACAACAAAACAACAAAAAACTTCAAGGTACTTATTGAGAATGGAAAACATGGTCTAGGCCATGGTTCTCAAAGTGTGATTCCCACAGTGGTTCTCATAGTAGTTCTTGAAGTGTGATCATCGAACCAGCTTCATCACAGTACCTGGGAACTTGTTAGAAATGCAATTTTTCTGTCCCCATCTCAGCCCTACTGAATCAGAAACTCTGGGTCCCAGCAACCTGTCATTTGATAAGACTTTTAGATAATTCTGATACGTGCTGAAGTTTGAGAATCACTGGTCTAGGCTAGTTTAGGAAGGAGGAAGTAGAGAACAGCATCAATCTTTCATTGAGTGCTTACTTTGTATAGAACAGATATGAGCGTCTTATTTACATGTATTTATCATATAACCCTCACAAGGGCCCTGGCCAGTAGGGGCTATGACCATCCCAAGTTTACCGATGAGGAAACTGGTACCGAGAGGATGAGCAACTTCTTAAAACCATACAGCTAGTAAGCAATGAAGACCAGATTTGAACCAAGGCAGACTGGTTTTAAAATCCATGAGCTTAACCTTTGCTGTATGCAAATTTTACCTTTGCATCTGAGAAAACGGAGCTTAATTTCTCTTCATTAGAATTATAGGTTAGCTACCGAGGGAGGACAGTAAATGAGTGTGTCTGGACTGGGAGAGTTGAGAGAAGTGTTTGGCTAGAAAGAAATAAAACAAGTTCCAGGAAATTATGGCTTTGTGAGAAAGTTGGGAATGTCACAAGCAAGACAGTCGCTGTGGTGGAGACAGCTGAGGCCCTTTGGCCAGTGCCTTCTGCCATTTGATTTCATTGTTTCTCATCTTTTTCTTCTTCTTTTTTTTTTTTGCTGCAGCCCCTCATCATCACCCCCTAACTTTCAGGTAGAGTTTGTTACACACAAGAGCAATGTGTTATGGTGCTTTGGGACTTGCAGGTAGGGGGATGGGGTCCTAGTGTAGAGACAGCAGTGTGGAGAAAGCTCAGTAGCTGCAGGAAGCCAGGTAGTGAGCAGGGATAAAGAATTCACTACGAAAGGAACTTAGATCCAAGTCCTCCTGGAGGGTATTTAGTGAAGCCATGAGAGTCACCAATGGTATGATGAGACATAACATGCAGGTATCATTTCATAGGCCTGAGCACTGGCAGACAGAAGCAAAGGCAGAAAGCGAGAAGAAAACAGCGTGTGGGGGTCCTCATATTTCTCATCTGGGCTGTACTGGGTACAACTCACTAGGCCAGTAAAAGATTTATGGCCCTTTCTCATTTAGGCCTCTGGGGCAGCTCTTACAGATCTAATGGTGTGGTCTGGTCCAGCAGAGAGAGGCCCTGAGGTTTAGTTTTTCTGAGTCCCTTCAGTTCACAAGTTGAATAGATGCAGAGTGGAAAGTCAGTACCTCTGCTGCCGGCTCAGCCATTGCAGGGTGAGCTGACTCTCACAATAGAGGTTAGGAGTAGATTGTTGAGCCAACAGATTGGAGAGCAAATGTGGCAGAGACCTAGGTTTTGCAGCCAGCAATTGCAGGCAGGGCCCCCAGCCAGCCAAGGGTTAATCCCAGGATCTGACAGAGACAAGAAAGGGTCTGAGTGACACTAGCACAGACTTTACCAGCACATAGGAGGACAAGAGGCACTTCTCTGGAGACCAGAAGACAGAGAGAACATGTTAGAGGACCGCAACTCTTCCTCTGTGCCTCATGTCCTGGAAATGACACCTCCTCATTGCAACATCCTACTTTCCCCTCATAAACCGAAATGCTAGTTTTGGAATCAAAACAGAGGGAAGGGAGGACAACCTGAAAAGCTGAACATTTTGCTGGGGATTCTGAGCATTGCCTGGTTGAGAATTGTATAAAATATTGGATGAAATGGAGTTTAATGACATTGGACATTAGTTAATTTTTCCACTAGCAGTTGAGGGTTCGTCAGGACAAGAGGATAACAATATTAAACATTTTCCTTTTACCTGTGTCTTTAATGAGAGTTTAACATTGCCACATACATACTGTATTACTCCACTCTCACACTGCTATAAAGAACTACCTGAGACTGGGGAAATTATGAAGAAAAGAGGCTTGCTTGACTCACAGTTCCATAGGCTGTACAGGAGGCATGGCTGGGGAGGCCTCGAGATACTTACAATTATGGCAGAAAGCACCTTCTTCACGTGGTGGCAGGAGAGAGAGAGTGAAGGGGGAAGTGCTACACACTTTCAAACAAAAAGATATCTCGAGAATTCACTCACTATCATGAGAACAGCAAGGGGACATCTGCCCCCATGGTTCAATCACTTTCCACCAGGTCCCTCCCCTAACACTGGGAATTACAATTCTACATGACATTTGGGTGGGGACAGAGCCAAACCATATCACACACACACATAGTTACTCATATGATTAGTTTTTAAATTCCTACCTCCCTCACTAGAATGTAAACTCCTAAGGGGAAGGACTGTCATTTTACTCCCTGCTCTAGCCCCAGTGCAGGACAGCAGGGACTTATCTGCCTTAATAGCTGTGGTATCTCCAGTACTGAGAACAGTTCCTGGCACATCTTAGAAGTTGAATTTTGCTCATAACTGCTTTTTGAATGAATTGATCCGTGAAAGAAATGAGACAATCAAGTGAAAGGAGCACTAGTCAGTGGTTTCCCTGGATTAACAAGCAGAGACAGTGAGGACTTCACAACACAAAAGTACATTTCTGTGGAATCATTATTTTATACAACATTTTCAGACATACTGGACATAATAATGCTTTGCACGTGTATAGTGCTTTAGGGTTCACAAAGGGCATTCCTCATATTGTACCATTTGATTCTTCAAATAGATAGATAGGTCAGATATATTAATATTTATTTTATAGATCGACTAACTGAGCTTCAAAGAGATTAATTGACTAACCCAAGGTGTAATGCATAGGAATCATCAAAGCCAGGATTAGAATCTAGATTTTCTTGCCCCTAGTTCATTAAGCCATACAACAATGGTTGGACAGAAGTTTGTGGGGCTGGCCAAGAGACCAGTGAGGAAGATCCTATGGGTGCTAGTTCATTATTCCCTTCCAGGATGCTGATCAGAATTCACCAGCATTTAAAGCTCCCTGGAGGGGAGAGAAGTAGAGTGGCTAAAGATGAGAATATTTCAGCTAAAGCACTTACCTCCTGTGCTGAGGTGAGTATGCCAGCTTCATGCTTACCCCAGGTGGTCAACTAGGGGTGGCTCTTCCAGGGCAGTGGAAGGGGTGGGGTAGGGGCTGGATTCTTCCTCTCCAACCTACACAAAAGGAAAAGAATGTGACTCAATTCCTCTGTGTCCCCAAAATTGTGCTATGAAAGTGAGGTTCAGCTTCCTTAGCCAGCCTGCACTTTTAAGACAAGACCTCATGTCCTTACTTTGCAGTAGGACTGAGGGCTGCCTGAGTAAGGAGGACCGTGATGGGGTTGGGAGACCTTTCCTTCAAAGAGCAGGTTGTATTGCTAGTGCTCTCACCAACCTGAAGCAGAAAACCAGAGCGGACATCAGTGTCCTGTCCAGTCGTGGCATTATCCAGACTGCCCTCAGAGCGGCAGTATAGCCTTAACTAGCGGATGCTCAGCAACTGGCTGCCTGGAGGACGTAGTAGTGACATTGCTTAACTAGAATGCAGCATCCAGCCTGCACCCTTTGCAGATAAACACTAGCATTTCTCCCATATAGTGCAATTAGGTTTCCCATCATTCATCACTCATTCATTCTATTCATTCAATTTTTGTGTCACTTAGCAGCTATGTATTGAAAGCCTACTAAGCGTAGGAGCTCTACCAGAGGTGCTGAGGATGCAAAGATTTATTAAAAATAATTTACATGATGCTCTAAGACCTCTGGGAGCTCAATGCCTAGTAAAAGAAAGATTTGAAAATAGCAAATACCATGTAACTGTGGTAAGTGTTTAGCATAGCAGTGGTGGGAAGGAAGTGTTGTGTGATGCAAGACAGAATCCTTCAGGTCTTAGCTTAACTGTGACTTCTGACGGGATGCTGTCTTTGTCCCCTAGACCAGGTTATGTAACCCCTTTTTTCTGGTCTCTCAAATCCTTGTCTTTCTTCTGTTCTAACACTCAGTACTCTGTCTGGTTATTCCTTGGTTAATTGTCTGTCCATTATTGATGTAACAAGCTACTTTAAAAACCAAGATCCAGTTCTGTATTATTCTCCCCTATGTCCCCAACACCTACTAGAAAGTCTGGCTCCCAGTAAGTGCTCAATAAATACCTGCTGAATGAAGATTAACAGATGTACAATCAGTCCATGACATCTCAAGTATAAGGAACATTGTATGTTTTTGTTTTTCTATATCAAATCAAATCTTAATTTGCTAAGATTAATAACAATTCCAATATTAGTTTTTAAAATTTCCTTCCATCTCCTATGGATCATACCAAAATCCCAATAGGTATGCAGTTGAGGAAAATGGAAGTGAAAGGTCTCTGTCCCTTACATCTGCCTCTTGTGCAGCATGGGCTGAGCTCTAGTCTTTTGCTACCAGTCAGGCTTTTTGCACCAGGCGGGTTATAGTTATACCTCTCACAGCAATCACTCTACCCCTGCTAGCACCACCACTCCCATCTAAATCATGTCCTTCTCTTGTGAAGCTTGCAAGTGGTGCACAGGTGTAAAGTGAGACCCAGAACAACTGAACATCCCGCCCTTCCCAGTCCTGGGAAGTTACCTCCAGGGTGGGGCCACTCCCTACGTTCCCACCAAGCATCATCCTCCTTCTCCTTGGAAAACTGTCCAAAGCACCTTGGTGGCTCTCCTTGCTGTTATCTTGGGGAAAAAGGTAAAGATATTTTCCGAGTTAATACTGATAACGTCACAGCTTTGAAAAGACAAGACATCATTTAATTCTCAACAACTCTCCCTGTTACTAAATAAATGAATATGTTATTTTGTGGGGGAATCTTTTAAAGGACATTCCATCTTTATGTCTGAGGTAATGGAACTTCTATACATCAACAAGCATCCATTATTTCTGAGCTAGTAACTTCCTTTGAGTCCCAGAAAAGAATACCTACATGCTTGTGAGAATTAATGGAGATAATGTCTTTGACTGCACTTTCAGAACTGGAAGTACTACAGAAATGTAGAGCACTGTCGTCATCAAGCTAACGATTTCTGTATTCTACAGCCAGCAGAGAGATTATATGATAAATGACCTCCTTGGGGTCTGTTCCAATTCTCCCACAATAGCTTTTTTTTTTTCTTCCTACAAATGGTCCTTCAACCATCCACTATTCTAGAATGCTTTTAACTCCCTAAAAATTTCACGTGTCGGTGTTGCTTTCTTTTTCTCTCTTTCTTACTGATTCCTAATTCAAACCTGAGACTGAGGTATTCAAGCCCAAACCACTTGTAAGGGGAATAGACTTTACTGGCCCCTTTTAATCCTAAAATTCCTTGATTTATCAAAGCTTCTACATATGAATGACAACAAATCCCTTATCTCTCCTTTTTTCATTCACTCACTCATTTGGATAATATTCATTTAGCACCTCCTTTGTGTAAGGCACCATTCTATTCATTTCTCATGTTTGTAATTGCCTACACACACACTTATTAAACTTTTCCACTAACGTCTGAAATTTAGCACACTGAGCTTGCAGTGCTCTCCTACAACCACCACTGTGAATTCTTCCCTCCAAGCCCCATGCACCAGCTACTTCATGCTTTTCTCTGTTTTATCTTGGCGTCCTTGGATGTCTTGCAGCTAATGTGCCTCCACTTCTACGTCAACGTTCTTGCTTGTTACACTGTTTATTGTGTTTATATTGTTTGTTCAAGAAGAACATTCAGAAACCCTGAGATGAAATAGTAAAACAGAGCACTGAGATAAGTGATAGGATAAAAACCCAGTAAGATACAAAATAAAATTAAAATGTTTATATCAGAAAGTGGGACCTGCTTTGTTTTATTTCTAGCCAAACAAATACCAGTCATGACTTAGCTAAGCAGAGAGTTAAATCTGGGGCAAACACTCAGGCTTAATGTACACTTTTACATTGTGTGTATAAAGGCACAATTTCATTCATTTTGAAGAAAGGCGGACCCACCCATATACTATTTATACTGTACTCCTCTTGGTATCTTTCGAATCATACGTTGCTTGTTTGTCTGGAAACTGACCTGCCCCTCTTTTTGAATGTCTGACTCCCAATTCACATGGTTGGGTGGGAGTGGTCATTTTATAGAATGCGATCCTGTTCTCTACTCATAGCTTTTATGGATAGGGAAGGTATCTGGCCTGGGAACTTTGGAACTAGGACTAGAAAGGAAGAGAATGATTTCCTCTACTTTCCTATAAAACATGTGAGCAGTGAGCAGCCATGCCCTGGCCTGTGGACTGTGAGAGCAGAAAATGATGCAGCTGTAGTAGTAACTGACACATGTTGAGCCCCCAGCATGGGACAAACATAGCTGGGAGTGCTTGACAAGTATCACATTTTGACGTCTCAGGTGCATTTCATAGAGGAGGGCCTCAGGCACAGAGAGGTTCAGGAAGCTGCCCACGGTAAAACAGAAGCTAGCGGTTTTGGGAAATCAACCCAGGGATTCTGGCTCCAGTGTCTCTGCATGTAAATACTGTGCCCCATAACCTCTCATGCCCAGATACCAGCTTCCTGGGGCTTTATCCCACCAGTCTCTGGCCTCTTTTTCATCATCTGATTATGGCCTCACTTTATTTGAAACTGTCTTCTTCAAACCTTGGCTTTTCTCATTTGGAGTGTGATTTTATCCTTCCCCACATATACACAATTAACACAATTTTCACTTACCTGGGGAGAAAAACCTTCCTGGCCCCATGTGCCCCCCAGGAATGGTGAGGAACAGCTCCTCTGTGGAAGTGGGACCTAAATAAAACCTTGACAAATGCAGCAAATGGATAACTTTTATTAAGAAAAACTCTTTTTAGTGAACACGGTACACAAATCCTAAGTGTATAGTTCAATGGATATTACAAAATGAACATAGCTGTGTCAAGACATAGAATGTTACCAGCACCCTAGAAGATCCCCTCATGCGCTCTGCTGAACACTCTCCCTCTCTCTCATCCCAAAGTGAACCACTTCAAAACTCTACATCAACTTTGTCTAGTTTTGAACTTTATGTAAACAAAATAACACCTTATGCATTCTTCCTTATCTGGCTTCTTGTGCTCATTACTACTTTGTGACGTTCATCCAAGTGGTTTGGTGTAGCTGTGTTTTGTCAGCTTTCATGATGTATAGCATCCTGCTGTAGGAATATACCACAAGATATTGATCCATTCTCCTGTTGATGGACATTCAGGCTGTTTCCAATTTGAAGCTATTATGAACGATGCTACTATCAATGTTATCCTCCATGTCTTTTGGTGAACAAGCGCATAATTTGTGTTGGGTATATAATTTTCGTTGGGAGCATAAAAGGAGAACTTTTAACCCACAGAACAGGGATTTGTGCGTGGATGGAGTGTGGACTATATTTGACGGTGAGATGATAGTGAAAACAACTTCTGACCAACGAGAATATCTTCAGGCTATGGCTTCAAAGAGAGATTTTTTTTCCTTCAGGGAAGCTTAAAAAAGCCCTCTTGGGAAAAAAAAAATGATCTTTTACAGAAGGTGTTCATGAGCAGAGAGCATTTTTTTTTTTTTCAGAGTATGCTCATACTTGAGAGACACTATGCTTGCCATTATGTGGGTTTCTCTCATAGTGAATAGGAACCAAAATAAATGAATAGAAGTGCATGTGATGGAATGTGTACGGTTATCATGCCAAAGTTTGAAATTTCAGCCATCTTAAGTCTGAGAACTCTGCAAACCAGCCTAATTACAGGGAAGCAATTCATCTGCAGTGGAATGCTGAGGACTGAGCTATAGCAGTGCTTTGAGTGGAATGAAGAAGTATAATATCTAACAGCAGGATAGGAAAAATGAAAAATTCCAGACAAGTACCAGCATAGGCAGAACACTGGACATTCTAGCTAAGGCATTTACCAGGCTTCCCTCAGCAGGATGCAAGCTCTATGAAGGCAGGTACTTTATCTCTCCAATCAACACTGTATCCCCAGAATTTAGTCATGGCTTCATGTAGAATAGGAGCTTAATATTTGTTGAATGAAACATGAATAGTACGTTGGTTTAGAAGGGATGCTTATGCTGAAACCATAGCTAATCACTTGCAGTGCATGTCTTTATGCTTAAGTATTAGTAAGTACTCTATAAGTCATTTTGAAGGATAAAATGAACAACTATGCCAATGATTGATGCCTGTTATATTAGGTAGGTTACTAGCTCAACTAGCAGAAAACTTCCGAATCTGTTTCTATCAGTCTCTGTGTAATCTTCTAAAGGTAGATGACTTTGAATAGCTGGCTTGTCCTCTTTTCCTTTTGTAGTTTATAAATAATTGATTGCTCCTGAATAGCACTGCTAGCTTCAACATTTCCTGATTGGAACCACTTCCACTGATAAGTGAAAACCAGAAGAACTTTCTTTTGCAAACCTAACTTTTAGTCATAGAATCTTGAGTGATTAAAGAAAATACAAGGCCCTGGATAATATAATTTTTAAAATGTTATTTTTCTTCTTTTTGCTTTTTTACTTTCTTTCTTTTGGTGAAGGGGTACATATTAGGGAGAATATATGGCTATTAAGAAGACATTGGGAATAATATAATTTTGTGGCCCCTAATATTTTTTAGTATTCCTCTGGCAAGATGACCTCTGCCAGACTCTATATATTTTTTTAAATTATCTCAGTGCTCTAGGTGTTATAGGTCAGAGGAATGTGTTCTCATAACATAAATACTTCATTCTGCAATGAGAGGCTACTGTCTTTCTGCTGGGATGATCACACTGACGGAATGAAAATCAGTACTGGTCAAGGGTATTGCTGCCACCACATGGATATGATCTCACTGAGAATGAAACCAACATAGAAGAAAGCAAAGATAAGAAAGGGGAGAGCAAGCACACAAGAGGTATTGTGTATGTAGTACTATTCAGCCATAAAAAAAGGATGAGATCCAGCCATTTGAAACAATATAGATGGAAATGGAGATCACTGTGTTTAGTAAAATAAGCCAGACACAGAAAGACAAACATCTCATGGTCTCACTTATTTGTGGGATCTAAAAATCAAAACAATTGAACTCATAGACATAGAGAGTAGAAGGATGGTTCCCAGAGGCTGGGGAGGATGGTAGCAGGCTGGCAGCGAGGTGGGGTAGTTAATGGAGACAAAAAATAGAAAGAATGAATATGATCTACTATTCGATAGCACAAATGGATGACTATAGTCAATAATAACTTAATTGTGCATTTTAAAATAACTTAAAGAGTGTAACTGGATTATTTGTAACTCAAAGGATAAATGGTTGAGGGGATGGATACCCCATTCTCCATGATGTGCTTATTTCACATTGCATGCCTATATCAGAATGCCTCATCTACCCCATAAATATATACACCATGTACCCACAAAAATTTTAAAAATTAAAAAAAAATAAAAAAGAGGTATTATATGACATCCTGGATGAAGCTACACCTGGATTCAGCTGTGCTTTTTCCTCCTCAACTTACCAGTTTCATGTGCAAAACAGTTTGAACTAGGTTTTCTGATGCTTGTCTTCAAAAGATTCTTCACTGATATAGAGAGACATGATACTTGTTGAAGTGAAGAGTGAAGACGTGCTGTATAGCCCATTCTCTTGCCTCCGATGCTACACTGCAGTAATGGGCAGAGCTGGAAATGAATTTGATAAAATACACAAAATTAAAATTAATATACAAAAATAAAATAGACGAGAACCAGAGCAATGTCCAATGCTTGTAATGAATCCTAGATAAATAATGGCTGCTAGACAAATAAAAAGGACTATATTCTAAAAGAAAAATATCATTTGATTCCTTCTATTTGTACACAGACATCACTTTGCATCAGAGCCTTTTTTATCTGATGTGGCAAAATCGGTGTCTCTCTAATGTATTTGTGTAAAGTTCTCAGAATAGAGACATTACTATGCCCAGGTGGTATAAATCAACGATTCTTAATTTTGGTACTGTATACTATGCAGAGAGGGCTTTAAACTACTCCCTGGAATCTATGAACCAATAGGCACTGTGTCAGGCTAGAAGTAGATCTCAATAAAGCTTTGTGATTGAATGAATGAATATACACATAAGGCACTACCAATGACATTACAAATGAAATACTTGACACATATGAATACATTCTATTATTTTACAAGTAGATAGATGTGTTGTGATTGATAAAATAATAAAATTAAAATGCACTAAAATACTTTATTAATTTAATAAAAGCTTCCATCTCAATTAATAGACACTCAAGTAATGGCTACTAAAATAATTGCTGGTGTTTGACATTTTTCATGTTAAAAATGCAACATCAAACTTGAAAAGGTTGTAAACCACCATACAGATTATAAGTTTCTTGAAGTCAGAAATACATACCCAGCACTCCTAATATAGTGTTTTGCATGTTCTCAAAATTACATAATACGCAGAATACAAGGCTGACAATAAATCATATTACATGAGAACACTCACTTCCCCTACCATTTTAAAATTATGATTGAAAGCATCATTTCATTACTAAATATAATCTATACTCATGTATATTTTTACATATATTTATGAAGTGAACATCATAAAGTCACTTGCAGGATAAGAAATAGAACATTGCCAGTTCCAAAGCCTCTGACCAAATGTGCCTTCCCTGATAACAAATCTTCCTTTTTCCCAAAAGTAACTGTTATCCTATCTTTAATGATTATGGTGTCATTCCTTTAAAAAAGTTTGACCATTTATATATGCATCTCTAAATGAGTTGGTTTAATTTTTCCCACTTTTGAACTCTATCTAAATGGAATGTCTTATATGCATTATTTTGTGTCTTGTTTTCTGGCTTAGTATTTTTTGTTTGATTCATCTATGGTGTTACATATGGCTACAGTGTGTTGTGTTTTATTTTATTTGCAGTGAATATTCCATTATGTTCCTATGCTACAATTTATCCATTCTACTGTCAATGGACATTTAAGTGGTTTTCGGTTTGGACTAACGGTTTTACCAGAAGCATTTAGTTAACTTACATTTTATCTAACTACCAGTATGTTTCTCTTAAATTTAGCAGCTTATTTTGTGCTTCTATGTATCCTCCCTATCCTATTATTCCTTCTTGTCTTTTTTTTTTTTTTTGACTTTTTAAATCTTTCTACTTTTTCTTACACTAGCTTAGAATATATACCTGCTATTCTTTTCCTTTAGTGCTTCCTTAAATTATAACATTATGCTTAAGTTATCAAATACCCAAATTAATCAATACTTTGCTGTACCATAGACAATATTAGAATCTTAGAACATTTTAACACAATTTCTCACCCAACCAACTTAGATGTTATTATTGTCATGTATTTTAATGTATTATTTTTGTTTGAATATACTCATTTATCACTTTCTTTGTTCTTAATTTCTTCTTGCTTCTCAGACCCTCCAATTGATATTGCTTCTCTTTTGCTTGAAGTATAGTGTTTAGAATTTCCTTCAGTGAGAGTCTGGTTATGTTAAAATCTGACAGGTTTTCTTAGTTTAAAATAGTTGCTTTCTCCTCATTTAAAAAGCCAAATATTAACGGGGCATAATATTGAGTTTGACAGTTATTTTCAACACATTGAAGATATTCTGTCTTCCAGTTTTGTGGCTAGAAGTCAGCTTTTGGTCCAATTGTTGCTCTTTTAAAGGTAATACTTTATCTCTGTCTACTTTTAACATTTTTTTCCTATCTTGGGTACTCAACAGTTTCACTGTGATTTGCCTATGATTAATTTATTGTTTTTTATCTTTCCTGAGATTGTTTATGCTTCTTGAAACTGTGTAATATTTTCTTTAGTTTTTAAAAAAATATTCTAGCTATTAACTCTTTAAATATTGCTCACAGCCCCGCTTTCTGGCTCCTTTTTCCGGGACTTTCATTAAACATATAGCAGAATTTCTTACTCTACTTTTCATGTCTCTCAATCTCTTTTTCATGTTTTCGATCTTTTTGTCTCTGTGTGCTTCATTCTCAATTTCTTCAAATGTATCTTCCAGTTTATAAATGTCATCTTCAACTGTTTTCAATCTGTTATTAAATCTACACATTGAGTTTCTAATATCAGTTATTAAAGTATTTTTTCTGTAAGCTCTATTTAGTTCTTGTTAAAATACGTTACATCATTCTTCATAGTTTCTGCTCCCTGAAGATGTTTTCAAACTTGTCCTTGTATTTCTTCAAAAAAATGGTTAGCATAGTTTTATCATCTCTGTTTGATAAGCTCAATATCTGAAATCCATGTGGGTCTGTTTTCCTTTGCTGGGTCTAATTGATAGGGCCTTGCTTCTTTAGATATTAGATTTTTTTTTTTTACCTGATGCTATTCATTGTTCTTGAAAACTTATTTGTGGGGATTCCTTGAAATCAAGGGTAAAGATGTCCTCCTCCAGAGAATATGTGAAATTGCTCTTTCCTAGTGGCTAGGGATTTACTGGCACAGTACTACTTTTATTTTTTATTGCTAAATCATATATATTTACTGTGTGTAATGTGATATTTTGATATATGTATACAATGTTACATTATTAAATCAAGCTAATTAGCATATCTATCACCTTGCTTATCTCTTTTTTATAGTGAGACATTTCAAATTTACTATCTTTGATATTTTGAAATATATTCATTCTTATTGATTATAGTCACCCTGGAATGAAATAATAACAAAATAACTGATATACCCTAAGTGTCTGAAAGGGAAGTTCCTGCTTATAATTTTTTTAAGTGTTCAACATGTACCACATGACTACCATAGAAAAATTGAATACATCAAAAGAAAATGTTAAGCATATGTAAAGTCCTACTACCCAGAAGTAACCACGTAACCACGTTGATGTTTTGGCATATCAGTCTGAGTCTCTGCATGTACTCTACAGTTAGCCCGAGCCCCATCTACTCTCTATTGTCTTCCTAGCTTGGCAGCTCAGTCTCTGAGGCTGTGCATGATATTTCACTCAACTGCTTCCCTCATCTGTTTTTGTCTGTTAGATTCTATATTCATCTTACCTGGCATCTCTTGGTCTAAATGTTTGTTTAATTAGTAAATAGAACCACAGCCAGCTGTTTGATACCTCTAATCCCTCATTCCTCAGGCTGCATCTTTCTCTTTGAGGGTTGCTTCTTCCTTTTTCTCCCTTTGAAAGCTAAAATTCAGAGTTCCTTTCATTTAGATTTCAATGGCATGAAAATATGGGCTGTTGAGAAGCCCACATACTGTGATTTACCCTGAGGCCTGCACCTTCAAGAGACAGCTCTGTCATTTTTTTAAATCACTTCTCAGGGATGTGTATTATCCCTTGCATGTGCCAAGAGAGTTGCATGGGTCTAGTAGGCATCTTCCCCAAATAAAGAAAACGAAGAGAGTAAATTTTTTTTAAACTTTGATGTTTACTTCATGTGATCTTTATTTAGACCATTATATACTCCAGGTAATTCTGTTAAAAAAAAATCTGACTCTGACCCCCTGCTTGTTCCTTGACTGCTGATGAATCACAAGAGTGGAATTCAGCTTTGTATATGTTACTATTTTAGAACTGGGAAAATATTTCTTAAGCTTCCATTTGGGCATATTGTTGGGCAAGGCAACACAATCACTGTAAAACAGTCCCCTGGCCTCAGGCTTTGAAACTGTGCATAGGAAGCCAGAAAATAAAAAGCTCTTTTTCCTGTGCATTATATATTCAATTTGAATCACATTATCATAGTCTAAGTACATAATTTGGTTGATCTATTTTTTTCTTTTGCATTCAAGTTGCTTCATCATTGCATGTTTTATCTTTCTTGTGTGACTAGTGGCTGCTTAGCAGAGAGCACAGTTCCAGACCATTGATTTTTCTCAGGACTCTGTGAAAAACTGAAGTGAGAGAAACCTGAGGGAGGGTCACTGGCAGGAGACTATTGTAATAGTCAAGGTTCACGGAGTCATAAAGACAGGCCAGGCTTAGAGCAGTGGGAGTGAAAAGAAAGGCAAACATCTGTTATGTAATTGAAGGGCAATCAATTAGAAAAATGTTTGAAAGCTGGAAGCCAAGAGGAATTCCTTCAAGCATTGAAAGAGCCTCAGCCAAAGTTTGTTCTCTAGAATTATAGTTTCTTAAAATAAGAAACATTCTGGAAGTACTGAATTTAGGAAACAGATTGTTGTACTGTAAGTCTTTTCTGAGATTTCAACATGTTCCTGTGTTTTGTGAGCCTGCAAGAGTGGGATGAATTATGCCACATTTCCCAAGTTTGTTTGACTATGGAATTCTGTTAGGGGGAACATCTCTTAGCGTTACTGTTCTAATACTAAATGGAGTGAAATGCATTTTGAGAAAAAGGAAAACTGTCAAGATACTGAGGACTTGCTAATGAGGTACTAGCCTGGATTCTGAGAAGAGAATGTTCAGACTGTACTTAAGTGCTTTCAGAGAACCAGCTATTTCTACTGTAGTAGAGGCCATGAGACAACACCCAGATGCCCCTTCAAGATCAAGGAACTCCACAGCTTTGAGTAGAGTCACCAGCTGACAGCTTGCCAGCCTTCTCCAGAAATTGCACTCAGTTGAAGGTAGCTGCCTTGCTCAAATGTATGCCCCGCCCCCCCAACTCAGAAGCAGCCTGTTTCTAGTCACTATGGGGGTACAAAGGCCTGGTATCTTGCTTTTATTCAGTTCGTCTCTGAAAGGCCATTCTAGTTCACAGCCAGTTTTCAGTCAAGGAACCCAATGGATAAAGGAGAGACCAAGTTTCCATAAGGAAAATACTTGCAACACTATGGCAAGTAAATGAAGGTAATCAGTCTCCCAGTCCTTCCTCAAAGAGATCTACAGCCATTTAGTCATATACTGAAAGGAAAATGTCCAGATGTTTCAAAGATTTTGGACACTGAGTCTACATTGACATTGATACCCATAAGATCAACTGAAGCCTCTGTTGCAACTGTAGCACCATGGCTCCTTCATTAGATAGGGGTCATGTGGGGGTCAAGTATAAATGGAGTCATGGTCCAGGTCCTGGTTCACTGTGTGTTCACTGGCTCCATGAACCCACCTAGCAGTCATTTCCCCATTCCTTGAATATAAAATTGAAATTGGTATCCTTGGTAATTGCCTGAACCTTCACATTTGTTCTTCTCTCTGTGAGGTAACAGCTATTGCGGTGGGGAAAGCCAAACAGGAGTCTTTGAAACTTCCTTTCTCCCCACCTAAGATTGCAAAATCAAAACAATATCACTTGATGAGGGGAATGGCAGAGATTAGTGCTACCCTTAAAGACCTACCAGATACAGGGCTCTCCATCATATCCTCATTCATTTAACTCACTAGTCTTGTCCCTATAAAAAACAAACAGATCCTGGAGAATGAAAGCAGACTACTACAAACTCAACCAAGTAGCAGTGGTTGACATATATTCTTGGAATGGGGTTACCCTTCCCGCCTGCTTGGCTTCAGCAAGCACCACTATCTGAGGGCATGGAGTGAACCAATCTGTTGACATGGAACCCTAAATAATGTTGCAATGGACCAAGGGACCCATGTATAACAAAGCGATAGATACCATGGGACCTATTGGTTCTATTTCATATTGCCACACCCAGAAGATGCTGGTCTGATACAGCAATGGAATAGCTCTTTGAAGGCACAATTAGGCACTAGATTAGTGATGATGCTATATGCACATAGGGTTCCATCCTTAGGGCCTAGTATATACCCTAAACCAATGACTATTATATAGTGCTATGTCTTCAGTATGCAGACTACGTGTCCAAAATCCAAGGAAGGGTGACAGAAGTAGTCCCACTTATCATCACTCCTCATGACCCACTTGGGTAATTTATTCCTCCATTTCCACAACTCTAGGCTCTGCATGGCTACAAGTTCTGATTCCCAGATGTAAAATGCTTCCACCATGGGGCAAGCTAGAGTGCCACTGAACTTCAAGCTATGCATATCACCTAGTCTCTTCAAGCTCCTTCGCCAAGGCCAGTAGGCAAGGTAAGGAGTTGCCAACCTAGAGGTAATTCACCCTCAGGATCAGGAGGCAGCAGGACTGCTCTTACACAGCAAATAATCATCACAGCGTGCCAGAGGACCTTTGTGTTTCACTGGCTAAGGGAATGATAAGATTTCAAAGATAAACTTTGACTTCCTTCTCTAAAAGGAATTATAGGCTCTGGAAGAAAAAAACTCTGTTTTGTGCTTAATTTTGTGTTGATATATAATATTTGCACATATTTATGGGTTATGTGTGATATTTTGATACATGCAAATAATGTGTAATGATGAAATCAGAGTAACTGGGATATTTATCACCTCAAATAATGATCATTTCTTTGTGTTTAGAATGTTTTAAAGCTTCTCTTCTAGATATTTTGAATTATACAATTAATTATTTTTAACTATAATCTCCCTACCGTGTGTCCCATTGAACATGGGTACTTCTTCCTCTGATCTAACTGTATTTTTGTATCCATTAACCAACATCTCTTAATTACCTCTTTTTCCTAACCTTCCCAGCCTCTGGTAACCACCACTCCACTCTCCACCTCCCCAAGATCAATTTTTTTTTAAGCTCCCACATATGAGTGAGAACATGGAATATTTGTCTTTCTGTGCTTGGCTTATTTAACTTAATATAATGTCTTCCAGTTTCATCCATGTTGCTGCAAATGACAGGATTTCATTCATTTTTATGGCTTAATAATATTTTATTGTGTATATATAGCACTTTTTTTATCCATTTAGCCTAATCATCAGGGAAATGCAAATCAAAACCATAGTGAGATACAGTTAAAATAGCTATTACCAAAAAGACAGAAAATGCTAGCAAGGATGTGGAGAAAGGAGAATGCTCGTACAGTGTTGTTGGGAATGTAAATTAGTACGGCTGTTCTACTTTATATTTTTTAATTATTATGTTAGTTTACTACTTTTAAACCTGGCTTGGCTAAAAATTATGTATTTTTGAGTATCTTAAATGTGCAGAACTCTGATCCTAACTACAAAATTCCCATTACACAGCAATTTTATCTTTGGTAAACACTCCTTTACAAACTCTAGCATATATTGTGAAAGTTATCAGAATAAAATATAGTCACTAATGTTAAAAAAAGAGTCTGACACATACAGCCAGAGAAGGCCATGAAGAGAAGATTCTCATGATTATATACCTCATAATGAAAAAGACACCACAAAAACTACAACATTGCACAAAGGCCATTGCCATCTTAGACCAAAAATACTTCTGCAAGTACATCTGCCCAGTAACAGTTTATTCAGCCTCAGACTGATGTCACCCTTGTTATTAATCTTTATAGTTAAGGATAATTATTTCAAAACAATTATATAATCTTCCTCATTTTTTTCCTTTAAAAAACTTTGTATTCCTTTACCTCCCTGAATATATACATTGTTTACTATGGCATACATATTCTTATTGGAATACCGTACTCCCAAACAAATATATTTTCTTTTAGAGAGCCTCTTCGTGTTTGTTATTTAGGTTGACAATATGAAAGAATGTTTATATAGTGGCGCTGTTCACATATTGAAACTTTGAAGCAGTACAGTCATCTATTAAGAGAAAAAATAGATGAATATTCATATAATAGAACATTGTCATATTCAGCAACAGAATACAGCAATGGGACTGAATGAAACTACAATGAAATGCAAAAAACATGGATGAATCTAGGATTATGATATTCAGTGAAAGGGTAAGAACCAAAAGATTATACACTGTATTATTTCATCTTTATGAAGGTAGAGATATAACTAAAATAAATAGTCTGTAAGAATATTTAGAGATGCAATAAAACATGAAATTCAGGGTGATGCCATCATTCTTCACAGACCTAGAAAAAACAATCCTAAAATTTATATGGAACTAAAAAAGAGCCTACATAGCCAAAGCAAGACTAAGCAAAAAGAATAAATCTGGAGGCATCACATTACCCAACTTCAAACTACACTGTAAGACTATAGTCACGAAAACAGCATGGTACTGGTATAAAAATAGGCACATAGACCAATGAACACAATACAGAACCCAGAAATAAAGCCAAATACTTAGAGCCAACTGATCTTCAACAAAGCAAATGAAAACATAAAGTGGGGAAAGGACACCCTGTTCAACAAATGGTGCTGGAATAATTGGTAAGCCATATGGAAAGAATGAAACTGGATCCTCATCTCTCACCTTATACAAAAATTAACTCAAGATGGATCAAGGAGTTAAATCTAAGACCTGAAACCATAAACATTCTAGAAGATAACATTGGAAAAATCTTTCTGGACAGTGGCATAGGCAAAGACTTCATGACCAAGAACCCAAAAGCAAATGCAACAAAAACAAAGATAAATAGATGGGACTTGATTAAACCAAAAATCTTGCACACAGCAAAACAATCAGTGGAGTAAACAGAAAACCCACAGAGTGGGAGAAAATTTTTCCAATCTATAGATCTGACAAAAGACTAATATCCAGAATCTATAAGGAACTCAAACAAATCAGCAAGAAAAAAAACAAACAATCCTATCAAAAAGTGGGCTAAGAACATGAATAGACAATTCTCAAAAGAAGATATACAAATGGCCAACAAACATATGAAGAAATGCTCAACATCACTAATGATCAGGGAAATGCAAATTAAAACTACAATGTCATACCACCGTACTCCTGCAAGAATGGTCATAATCAAAAAAAAATAAAAAATTATACATGTTGGTGTGGATATGGTGAAAGGGAACACTTCTACCCTGCTGGTGGGAATGTAAACTAGTACAACCACTATGGAAAACAGTATAGAGATTCTTTAAAGAACTAAAAGTAGATCTACCATTTGATCCAGCATTCCCACTACTAGGTATCTACCTAAAGGAAAAGAAGTCATTATACAAAAAAGATACTTGCATACACATGTTCATAGCAGCACAATTTACAATTGCAAAAATGTGGAACCAGCCCAAATGACCATCATCAGTTGATAAGTGGATAAAGAAATTGTGATATATATGCGTGTGTGTGTGTGTGTATGTACCATGGAATACCACATAGCCACATAAAGTAATGAAATAATGGCATTCACAGCAACCTGGATGGAATTGTATGTTCTCACTCATAAGTGAGAGCTAAGCCATGAGGATGCAAAGGCACGAGAGTGATACAGTGAACTTTGGGGACTTTGGGGAAAGGGTGGGAGGGGAGTGAGGGATAAAAGACTACACACTGGGTACAGTGTACACTGCTCGGGTGATAGGTGCACCAAAATCTCAGAAATCACCACTAAAGGACATATTCACCTGTTCCCCAAAAACCTATTGAAATAAAAAATAAATCAATTTTCTTTGGAAAAAAAATTAGTAATTTTTCTTATCTCTTCTTTCCAAAAAAAAATTCAGGGTGATGTTTCCTAGGGTAGTGGATATATGGGGATGTTTTATTAGCTATAGGTTATTGTTAAGGGCCTAGCTTTTATTTTGGTGATGGGTGGTCCATGATGTTTATTATATTATTAATTAATTAATTTGGTGGCCATATATCAATCAATGGTACAAGAATTTTATGAACCAAAGACTATATGTAATATAATTCCCATCCTGAAAGGGAAAAAAATTAAACCCCAAAAAATAATCATATCTGATTTGTACCTTTAATGTTACTCAAGCTTTCAGTATTACCATATACATATCCACGGTAAATACTCTAAATTAACTCATTCGGCCCCATCCTGACTCGCTTTTAGCATTCAGAGGCCAGTAAGCTAAAAACTGTACCTCTCAGACTCCTTCAGCTAGTGTTGCCCCAGGTATAATCAAATGACACTTTGATTTAGAACTAAGCTGCATGGGAAGAGGGACAGGATGTCATACCCTTTTGCTGATATGGATAGCAGCATCGGCAAAGAAGCAGTGTGGTTCAGGAGCAGACGGTTGGCATTTCACCTTCCTGAATCTTCAGTCTCTTGACCATTGCAGAAGCAGCCACTTCTTTGACTCAGTTCCACATACTGGTTTTAGAAGTTGTTCTTAGAAGGTCATCCTAGAGGGCAATTCTTTGCCTTCCAATGGTACAATAAACCATACAATACCTTTAAATAAATTCCTTTCTCTTGAACTTGCTGAATAGATACTGTTCATCACAACTTAATGCTAGCTGATACAATATCCATAATAGAATATTTCTTATTTCTCAATTAGTAAGAAATCTTAAGAAACAACTGTCATTGATTAATTTTTATTTTTTGCTCAAAAGTTTTCTTCTGATCAAGGAAGACCTGAAGCTTTGCTGTCTTTCTATTTAAATAGGAGTTAAACATGTAACTTGAAAGAATGGCAAATAAAGGTTTTTATTTCTCAGAGTTCATCTTATTTGAGATAGAGAATATACGTTTTAATAATACCAGATTGCTATGCACCCATCATGTTTCTTTACAGTGAAACAATATTGTGCTTACTGAGTATTAAAATTCTACAAATGTAGAAAGGTTTGTGACAGTGTGATAATAAAATAAAGTTCAACTTACTATTAAAGTCATATCTACCGAAACGTTCCTTTTGCATAATATTAATGAAGAAGGCTTATTACAATACTGAAGTGACAGAAAATGTATGTGATGTGGATACTTACGCAGATAGGTCACTCATCCTGCAAAAAGGATTCAGCAGGGTATCTGTTCATCTTCAGAGAATAGCTTAGTCTCCAGGCAGGAGTCCTGCCTGATTATGCAATGTGGCTTTTAACTGAGAGATGCCTAAATTGCATATTGTTTCTGCAAATGGCATTTCCCAGGGAAGAGGCTTCCACTTCCCACATGTTGTGTATGTGGCAAGATGACAATCAAGAGCATGAAAAATTATAATGACATAATTATAATAATGCCACTACTTACTGCTAAGTTTATTCTTCCTATTATTGTATTCTGCTGTGTGTGTAATAAACTCTTATTAAAACTACATAGGAGAAGATGTTTAATCAGCTGCCCACCACATCTTGCAGAAGGGTCAGGGCCTGCAAAGGTATTAGGGAGACAGGGAAAGATTTTGCTACAGCTAATTGGATGTATGTTGAACTAGAGGATGCTGTAGCAGATGCTTTCGTGAGAATTTGAACTCAAAGCCACAAAGACTGAACACCAGTGGTAGATCTGATGCTGAGTGAAGGCTGGGGACTATTGGGCCAGTGCAAAAGATAAGCAAGTAAAAGAAGTTACAGAGAAAAAGAGCCAGAGTAAAGCAAACAGAAAGAAAGAAGCATACACAGGAAGAGAATGTCAGTCTCAATTTCCATTCTGCTCAAAGATTATAACCTGTCCTAAACAATGCCTCAAAAACATGCATAAACACACAACCTTCACAAGGCACCTGCTTAAGTACTGACAAATCACCATGTTTAATCGATAATTATTTCCAAGGCCCCATTATTGTTTCATGGCACTTTGCCTTCATGGGTCCCTTCTTTCATCAAAAAAATTTATGAATTATATTTTACAACTGCAATGACATAAAGCAAGTATAGTCCAGGCTGGATTCATTATTATGTATTCACTATTATTCATTTTTCTTCTGCTTTTAAAAGAAATTAAAATTAAGGCATCCTCATGGGCCCAGAAAGGATGGTGACCCATACGTATATAGGAGCACTGTGTTATGTACCTAAATGGATAAGTCAATTCTGAGAATTTCTATTACCTCAGAGGATTAGGCATAAGGGACTTTTGTCAAGCAAATGGTGAGAGTTCACCTTTTAACTCTCACCATTTCTTTTAAGAGCTTTTCAATTTTCTTAACATGGGCTTTACATTCTGTACACTGTTTTTAAAATGCTTGACTTCGTTGTCAGCTGATATTTCCCATTCCAAGTACATCTGTAATTTAGCTGTCGGTTTAAAGTGGTCATCTTTCCCATCCTAGAAACTGATGCATTTTACTTTCCTGTCCTTCTTAAGGAAGTACATAACTTTGAACTGATTCACCTTCGGGACATGATTAGCTTTCCAAAATGGGACGCCTTCTCAGAGCAACAATTAAGAAGTATTCAGAGAAAAGGTGGAGAATGCAAGAGAGGGGATTGCAAAGGACTCAGCGCAAAACTCACAGAGAAAATGGAATATATACCACCAATTTAGTCCAGAGCTGAAAGATTTGGATGAAGTGACTTGGCCCCTTTTTCTGCTATCCTTCAGAAAGCCAACTTCTTTGTGAGTCCCATTCTAAGGCCTGAAATCAAATAACCAAAGGCCACTTAGCACTATTTACAGAATGGATAAATAGTAAATGTCAATGTAACTATATCTTGGAATCCTATATATTAATAAAATAATTACAATTTTTATTTGTTTGCTAATACTTTTTAACATTAGTTTTAAGTTATATTCAGTAGTTTAACTTTCCTTTCTTGGTCCTTGACAGATAATCTGTCAAGCAGAGTTTCTTAATATTTTGAGAATCACAGATCCCTTTGAGAATCTGAAATAACCATGAACTCTATTCCTATTAAAAGGCACACACAGATCTCCTGAAGTTTACCCATGGATTATCCAGTTGAAGACTCTTAAGGCAAAGAAGATAAATAATTTAATTAATGTTGTAATGTAACAAGTATATACAGTATGTAGAATTCCACACCATGGAAATGTAAATGTTGCATTTTTCCTTTTTGTGTACTCACAGAAATATTTAAAGAAATTGATTAAATAGTAAGTCACAAAGAAAATCTTGATAGATTCCAAAAAGAAAAATAAATAGAAACCTTGCCACCAATATTTTCTAATCACTGTAATATAGAGGTAGAAATAATTAACAGAAGTATAAAGAAAAGAATCCAACTTCCTGAAAATGTCAAAACTTTCTCCTAAGCAATTTAGATCAAAGAGAAAATCAGACAGTAATTATAGACTACTTAGAAAATAGTGATAATAACACTACACATCAAACATTTGAGATATGGCCAAAATCATACTCAAAGCCAAATGTGTATTTTTAAGTTCTTTCATTGTTAAATAATAATGAATGGAAATAGATGAATTAAACACTCAACCTAAGAAATTATGAAAAGAGAAAAATGAACTTAAAGGAAATATAAGAAGGGAATAAAGATTTTAAATGAAATTAATGAATTATAAAACAAAAACTTAGCAGAATTGATATTTAATTTACATAATCAGGTATATTCAGCGAACATTAAGGAATTGCTTTGACTGCTATCATCTTGACTATGTTTCTGAATATTTATCTTTTTCTTGTTTCTGTTAGTACTGAATGAAATTATGATTTTCATTTTGAAGCCAATAAAAATATAATGTAGTATTTTTAAGCACTTCAGTAATTCACAAAGCACTTTTTTTTTAAAGAGATGAAGTCTTGTTGTGTCACCCTGGCTGGAGCATAGTGGTGTGATCATAGTTCATTGCAGCCTCAAACTCCTATGCTGAGACGATCCTCTTGCCTCAGCCTCTCAAGTAGCTGGGACTACAGGTACACACCATCAAACCTGACTTACAAAGCAATTTTGAATACATTTTCTCCTTGAACATTTATAACAACTCTGGGGGTAGATGTCGGCATTATTAGTTATTTTCACTGTAAAGGTGAGAAAATCAAGATTGAGAAAAGCTAATGACTTGCTGTATAGAATATTTCCTTACACTTCATTTGTGATTATTCAACCTTAGAAAATGAGGAAAGGTAAAACAGGCGTGAGTCTATGTTTGGGAATTTCACTATACCTAACATTATTTTATAAATTACCCCTGAATAAAATGCATGCTAGCATACTTAGAATTCAGACAGTATGTTTGAGTTTAAAGCCTGTTAAGAACCAGGTAACTCAAGTCCACCAGGGGAATGATATGCTTTATTAGCTTTGATTTCCTGAAAAGGTAAAAACTGTGAGCCTGTAAAAATTAGATCTTTGCTTTTTTGGTTGGGAATAAGGAGAAATACACCAATGATAACTGTGCCTCTACTTATGATATTGCAGTTGTGTAAGAAGGGGACCAGTGAGAGGTTACTCTGAGTCTGGTGGTTAATACCCAGCCAGGCATGGTGGGAGGAGAGCTCCACATAAGCTCAGCAGTTGTTCCTTTCACATCCGTCTTGTTCTCAGGATACCCTGAGACACAGGCTGGCCTATTTCTGCAGCTCTTGTGGGATGGGAAATGTGGGTTCCAACTTAGTTCCAGAGGAATTTTTACATCCATTTCCATCCATCTCAAAAACAGAAGTGTACCCTAGAGACAGTGGTGGAAATATGTGCCACTTGGCAATTAGCCCCTGTATATTCCTTTTTATCACCCAAATAAGAAAACATATCTTCTTTCCTTTCTTAGTGTCTTCTCTACAGAGGGCTTGCTGTCATGATAGCATAGGTGCGCTAGACAAAAACTTAAAAATCTATCTGAAAATGATTTGCATGAGACCAGAAGATATTCTATCCACTTGACAATGATCAGACTGTTAACAAAAAGGTGTTCTGATTCTGATTCTGACATTCCTTTCACTCTTCACCTATCCCACTACTTGAATAATTTCAGCCCAGATTCATTGCTGATCTTACTGTTCTCTGAGACCCTGGTTCCTGCTATCCCTCTCAAATTTCTCATCACTGGTGCTACATAAAGGATACTAGAAAGCCTCTCTGTTCCCAAAATGTCTCCTCCATTCTCCTCCTAAAATGCCATAGCTAGAGTCATTTAGATGAGGCCATTTGAATCTAATTTTTGACTCTTGAAACATCAGAAAATTGTATAATGGAGGATACAAATATAATGAAATGTAGAAATAAATAACTGCATAACAGAAACAACAAAATGAGAATAAAACAGAAAGAATGTAAAAAACACTTAATAAATATAACAGACACAAAGAATTAAGGTCTGCTCTTAGTCTGGTGGCATAGTTAATACAGTAATCAAATTACTATAGTTTTAGATGGTAAACTGCCCATATGTACTAAGACTCATTATACATTCACAATAATAACATTGATTTAAATTCTACACCATCACAGCACAGAGAAGTCAAGGAAGCTGCCCCAAACCACACAGCCAACTGGGATTGATTCCAGTGGTCTGTTTCCAGAGCCCATGCTCAGCATCTATACTCTGTGCCTCTCATGGTCTTTGACCTAATAATGCTACCCATAGGGATTTATTTCAAGAAACAAATCCAAACCTAAAACAAATAAGACACATAGTTTGCACCAGCATATCTGAAACAAACAAGCAAAAAACTAGTTATAAACTAGATGCAAAAGCAACCAAGAAGTATTAATAATAACCACCCCTATTCATTGAGCACATATCCTTACATACTGGGCACTGTTCCTTACGTATACCTGTTTATCTCACTCTCACAGCAGATCAATCTTCCACACATTATCCATACAGAAATGAAGGCTTAGGAAGGTTAAGTCACCTGCCGAGTTTCATAGAGCAAGTGACAGAGCAAGAATTGAATTCAGGCTAATTCTATATACTCTGCTTTCACCCTTCACTTGTCTTGTCTGTAAGAGCACTGAAGAGTGCTCACATCTTTCCCAATCTTGGCCTAGCATTAACTGACTAAAAATACCTTAAGCAGAAAATGTAGAAAGGTAGGGCTTTGGGCAAAACCAAATTATAATCAGGCCTCGCAGATCACTTCCACTCTCCAGAGGCAGAGTCATAGGCATTCCCCAGGGTCCCAGCAAGGCTTCCCTACACCTTTCTGCAATTATGTACAGGAAATTTTGTGTCAGCAGGTATGGAGAAGGGTAATGTGTGCAGTGAAAATCCCAAGGGTTGGAGACTGGTGGATTGCAAGAACAGGGCTGAATCAACTAATCAAGAGGAGAACAGAAAGGAAGAGAAGAAGAGAAAAGAGAAGAGGCATCTATCCTTCTGAGCCTTAAGGAGAGCCATGTTTTTCCAGTCTCTATGTCATTCTGAATGTATGGGGAGAAGCTGGCAAAGGGTTGCCAGATCTAGCAATTAAAAACACAGGAGGCCCAGTTAAATGAATAATTTTTTAGTATAAGTACATCCCATGCAACATTTTTATCTGGCAATCCTAACTGGACACTGTTTTTATTTTGTAAAAATGAGATTGCCACTTTCAGGTCATTTGTATACATGATATTGCCCTGCAATATTTAGCTTTCAAGTCTAACTTCCTCACTCAAAGGGCAGGGATGATGTCTTACTCCTTGACTTCACCTCTGTTCCTAGCAAAGGGCCTGACACACAATATGCATTCACTAAATTCATTTCAACCCTAAATATATGTTGAAATGAATGAATGACAGAGGAATATAAAATATACAATTATAGAGTAGATTATTCATAAATAGATAATGTATTATTTCAACATCTCTCTGAAAGGTGATGTCCTCTAGGAAATCTTCCCATATCTGTATTAGGGTTCTTAGAGAAATAGACCAGTTATTAGATAAATAGACCAATAGGATAGAGAGATATATGTACACACACACACCATTGATGGGGGGATGGTAATCTATTATAAGAAATTGGGTGACATGGCCAGGCTCAGTGCCTCATGCATGTAATCCCAGCACTTTTGGAGGCTGAGGTAGGAGGATGGCTTAAGCCCAGTAGTTTGAGACCAGCCTGAGAAACATAATGAAATGTTGTCTATAAAAAAATAAAAATTTCGCTGGGCATGGTGATGTGTGTCTGTGGTCCTAACTACTTGGGAGGCTGAGGTGGGAGGATTGCTTGAGCCTCGGAGGTTGAGGCTGCAGGGAGCCCTGATGGCACCACTTCAAGCCAGAGTGAGACCCTGACTCAAAAAAAGAAGAGAAAGAAATTGGCTGACATGATTTTGGAGATTGACAAGTTCCAAGATCTGCAGTAAGCAAGCTGGAAACTCAATATAGTTTCAGTCCAAGTCTGAAGACACAAGATCCAGAAGAGTCAATGGTGTAGTTCCAGCCAAAAGGTCAGCAGGCTTGAGATCCAGAAACAGCCAATACTTTACTTTGAGTCTGAAGACAGGAAAAAAAAGAAAAACAATGTACCAGCTCAAACGCAGTCCAACAGGAGAAATCCCCTCTTGTTCTGTGGAGTGTCAGCCTTTTTGTTCTAGTAAGACTTCAACTGATTGGGTGGAGCCCACCCACAATAGTGAGGGCCATCTGCTTTATTCAGTCATATGTTATTCTCATCAGAAAACACCCTGCTGGACACACACAATATAATGTTTTACCAAATTTCTGAGCACGCTATGGCCCAGTCAAGTTGACACATGAAATTAACCATCACACCATCCTCAAACAGAATTAGTCATTCCCTGTGGGCTCATGTAAGAGGGCTTATACTTAAGGATAGATATGAGGCACTGGTCTGAGCACTTTAAGGTTGTTAGCAGCAATTTAGGTGTGGCTATTCTTCTTCTTCTACTTTAAGGCTCTTCCAGTCTTTTTGACCCTTCTGCATGCTCCTATGATGACTACAAGTCTATGCCACACCTTATTGTAAGCACCTACAAAACAGAAACTTAGTGTCTAGCATGAAATAAAGCCTCAACTAAGAATTACTTTTTTAAAAAATTGTTTTTGTCCTCTTTTCTGAGCATTGCTTTTATAGCTAGCATGCATTTGGTTCAGCTATCTTCAGAATTTACAAATGTGTTCTCCTGTACATGAAGGACAGACAGAGTGCCCCAAAGACATGCCAGATCTCTGAGTGGCAGAGGAGAATCATGGTCTGGAAACCTCAATCTGCCCAAGCGGCTGCCAGATCCTGCCACTGGAATGAAAAATCATTGCCTTTATTTCATAGAGTGACTTCTGAAACGATGATACACCCTAACCCTCTTGAGTACCTGCAAAGAAATCTTCATTCACGGGAGATGCTATTTGGACCTTTGCTTCCCTCTCTCTAAAAGCCACCTCCATGACCCACAATAGGGCTTGCATTGTAATCAACAATCACACATTAATGACTGGAGGTGTAATCCGTGAACCACGTAAGTCTGAAAATGTGAGGGATTATTAAAATACAGACTTATAGGCTCAAACCCAAAAATGTCATATCAGAATGTCTGAGGGAGGAAATCTTCATTTTATAAGCTCCCAAGTGATTCTTATAACTTCTAAGATCTGAGATCCAGCGCTTTAGAATTTTTTAAATGCCTTCGTATATATTATCCCTTTTAACCCTCACATTAATGCTTATATTAGCGTTGCAATTATTAGCTTTATTTTACAGATTAAGAAAATAGAAACATTGTGTTAATTTCCTAATTATCACAAACTTAGTGAGTTAAAACAATACGATGTATTCTCTTACAAGTCTAGAGGTCAGACATCTAAAATCAGTCATTCAGGGCTAAAATCAAGGTATTGATAGGGCTGGTTCCTTCTGGAGACTTCAGTGGAGAATCTACTCTTTGCTTCTTTCAACTTCTAGAGACTGCCTTGGCTTGTGGCTACATCACTCCAATCTGCCTTCTTATTCACACGGCCTCCCTTTATAAGCATTCCTGGGAGTACAATGAGCATACATACATAATCCATGATGATTCCTCCATCTCAAGAGCGTGATGTTATCACATCTGTGAAGTCCCTTTTGCCATATAAGGTAACATTTACAGGTTCTGGGGAGAAGAATGTGAGCATCTTTGGAATGCATCTATTCAGCCTACCATAGGCACTAAGTGACTTGATGAGATGCATAGCTGGTGAATGGCAGAGCAAGAATACGAACTGAACTTTTGTTTTCCAAATGAAATTAACACATTAAATCCTATTGTTCATTGACATTATTGAGCAGTGACTGGTTTCTCAAATTGCCTTCTGTCAGATAATTCAACCAGGAACTTCAATTGATTGGATGCATGACAGGATAATTCAGAGCAGAGAGAAAGGCTATGCCCAGGTGGAATGCTACAGTGAGAACCCTGGGCTTTCACCAGGCACTTTGCAGAGCACATCTGGAAGGATGAAGGGAATGGAGAACTACTGAAATCTTTGGCTAATCTGAGGCAGGACTCAGATGCAATGCTGCCAGTCTATAGAACTTTTGCACTTACTAGAGATGAGCCCTCTTCAGACTCCCAGTTGGAGCATTTAGGGATACCCAGGGCTACACAAGAAGGCTTATATTCTTGCTACTCAAACTGTGGGCCCAGAGAAGCAGCACCAGCAGCAATTTGTTAGAATATAGGACCTCAGGCCCCACCTCAGACCAACTGAATCAGAATCCTCATTTTAACAAGATCCCCAGGTAATTTGCATGCACGTTAAATCTTGCAATGTCTCGGCCTTATCACAGCCTACTGCCTCCATGTACATGGGACTATGGAGCTGTTTATACATCTCAGGCCCAGGGCACCATTCATAAAGGGATCCTGTAAACTCTGAACGGTCTGACTGAGGTAAAGTGTAGAGCAAAGCTCTGAGACAAGATGACCTCAAGGTTATTTGCTATACAGAATTGGGGTAGATACTTAGTTCATGAAAAGAAACAATTCCAAGCCAGAGAGAACAAGAGTCAAGGCCATCCTTTGAACATAACTACCATTCAATTTAAGAAACCTGGAAAACATCCAAGTATGATCTTAGGGCTATAGTCATGAAATCCTAAAGCCACTGCTGGGTCAGAATAACTGAAAAGAAATGTAAACATCACCTGAATAGAATATAAGAATGTATGTCATCCAAAGGTTAGTACATTAATGAAAGTGAAGATGTAAAATACAAGAAGTCATTATGGTACTTTATTCAATTATTTTCAGAAAAATCGGTTACTACAGCCAAGACAGAAAAAGTTGTATATGAATTGTGTTCTGATTTGGTTAAGCCTGACTTAGATACATTTATTATTCAATCAGGCAAACATTTATTGAATCCTCTTATGTACCAGGTATGGTGGATATAAAAATAAAGACACAATATTTGTTCTCAAGAAATTTACAGAACACACACACACACACACACACTTTTATGTTTTTTTAATGGCACAATACAGGATAATGAGAGAAAATCTGTGACAGAGACAAAGAGAAAGAAGCAACCATGCTAATGAGTAGAATAAATTGAAAATTCAGAAAATACACAAAGCAGAGAGAAGAAAATAAAAAGCATATAAAGTCCCATTACAGACTTTCCCAGTTAAAATTTTGCCATATGCCCTTTGAGACTTTTTCCCACGTACATATCTGTATCTTATATTTGTTTCGATTTATCAATTTATTTCTGATTTATCAATTGAACCAACTGGAATTGCTCATTTTGTAGGTTAAACATAATTAATAACAACTTCAGATGGTTCAACCTAACACTTCTGAAAATGTCTGGTGAGAATTTATATTACTAAAATATATAAAACAGGTCTTTTTTTAAAAAAATGAAAACAAACATACTTGACAAGAGCAATCATATAAATGGTCCCAGGCATCTGAGATCCATTAGTTGCTGCCTTTTACTCTTTATACCATAGCTATGAGTTTCCTGGCAGCTAAGAAAATACAGAAAACCTATTCTGTTATTGAAATCCTCTTTATATCGAAAGGAAGCATATGTTGTTTACCTGGAAAAATAGATTTTTCCTCCTCGTGGAATGAAAGGGATTTATTATTTTAAATGATGTTCCTTAAATGACTCTCCATTAGAGCAAAAACTATAATACTAAATCTTTATTCAGAGATGACCTAATTTAATGCTGGGAGAGGACTTCCAGAAGCTGAAGGTTGGGAAAACTAACAAGTCTCTCAGAGTCACTCTCAGATACTGCTTCAAGTAAGCTTTTAGCAGGTATTCATTCACAGTCAGATTATCTCCTAAATTCTCTTGAAGTGCTGATAATATTTGTCATTAATTTAAGAGCACTCCATGTGTTGTTGGTGCTAGAAATACTGTCAGAGGTAACTTTCTGCTATGGCAATTAATTTAGGAACATGACCTTGCCCGAGCAAAAGATCCCTTCTGTATTAAGTTTGCTCAAAGAGTGAGGGCCAGAGATGTACTCAGGTGACTTCTTTGGGGAAATGTCACACCATCAAGCTAATGAGAGCTGGAATGTTGACTATCGGGGACATGTAGTGCGCCCCAGCATCTCTGTGGCCTCATCTTAGTTCTAGTGACATAGTTGTTCTCTCACCCTTCCTGGTTCCTGTGAACACTCATTTTCCTAAGCATTTTTCTCTCTTTACTTCTTTTCTATTTCTGCCTCTTCCAACCTCTGTAAGAGGCACATTCGAGATATCCTCTAGGAGGAGAGAATTTGATTGAGTAATCATTTTATGCGGAGCAGACTCAGCCATAGAGTAGGAGGCCACCACATGGGCTATGGGTGAAGAAGGAGGGTGGGAGAGTCAGGCAGACAGAAAGACTCAGGGTTCAAACCCCAGCAATTCCACTTACCAGTCTGCGAACTGGACCCATGACTAAGCCTGTGTGATGCAATGGTCTGGACGAGACACATGCATTTAAACTGAATGATTATTGCCCATGTTTTGAATCCTGTCAGGGTATCTCTGGCTATGTGTGTTATTACTAAGATGGATTTAATAATATTGAAACCAACCTCCTAGGACTGTTGTGAAGATTAAATAAAAACAATCATCAAGTGAAGATCTCAGCAGTGTCTGACTCACAGTAAGTGCTCATTAAATATTTAGCCACTATTACTATGTTCAGCTATTGATAGTTACCTTTGGCCTCAATTTCTGGTTTAATCTATTTCAGCCAGGTAATAGGATCACATGACACAAATCCTAGTAACTTTGGGAGCAAAGAATAATCTTTTCTCCTAAAAGATGATGAACATGACATGTGCTTGGCGTTTTACCTGTTCAGGAAGATCTCATTTTTGTATGAAGATGGACTATAAACAGACTTGCAGATAGCAACAATTCTGCAAAGGGAGGTATGAGTCTGCTTAGGTACTAGAAGAAACATTCAACAAGAGAGAAGCATATAGCATCATAAGGCCTGGGAGATAGGTTTGGGCTTTAAATCATTAAATACATTATTATTATAAACTGTCTTCTTTGACAGTAAAAGTAAAGAACCAGTAAAACAGCATCCTGAGGAACTGTCCAGGATTTATCTACCATTGCTTCCTAATCATTTCTTAGACAAAAATCTTGATACCACACCTGCAAGAACTTAAGAATAGAAAACCATGTATTTTTATTTCTTTTTATTTCCCCAGATACTTAGGCAAATGATAGATTCTCAAAAAGCAGTTGTAACCTGTCTTGTTAAAGACAGATACATATATGCTCATTGGTAAATAAAAATACCTGCATTTTGTTTTATTTTTTGCAATTTTCAAGATGTGACTGGAATAGAAATTGTCATAGAGCCCTTCGAAAAGCTACAATAATCAAAACAGCATGGTACTGGTACCAAAACAGAGATATAGACCAAAGGAACAGAACAGAGGCCTTGGAGGCAACGCCATACATCTATAACCATCTGATCTTTGATAAACCTGACAAAAAACAAGCAATGGGGAAAAGGATTCCCTGTTTAACAAACGGTGTTGGGAAAACTGGCTAACAGTGTGCAGAAAGCAGAAACTGGACCCCTTCCTGACACCTTACACTAAAATTAACTCCAGATGGATTAAAGACTTAAACATAAGACCTAACACCATAAAAACCCTAGAAGAAAACCTAGGCAAAACCATTCAGGA